>KK121921.1:68747-93683 GCA_000611955.2 Stegodyphus mimosarum | reverse complement strand
ATGCACGGTACACTTTTACCACGGCGGCACGCGAACAGTTCACAAACTCAGCCGTTTCGGAAATGCTTCCACCCTTGGCCCGAAAGCCAATGATCATGCCCTTTTGGAAGTCGGATAAATCGCTTCGTTTCTGCATTACGCCAACGATTGAAATGTTTTCCGAAGCCCTCACACACCCTTTATATACGCTCAACTGCACTGTGCTGCCACCTGCCTTCTGTGATTGGTTATTTAAGTTTGACATGGAAAGTACGTGGTGGTCACATTAATGTGACTGGACTGTGTATGTAGTATATAATTTCATGAAATACAGTTTGATGAAATATAATATAGATATATAGATATATAGATATATAGTAGTGTTTGTTATTGACTAATTATTGTGTTTCAAAGAAGTTCAAATAAAGAACAAACATGTAATAATAGGAACTTTTATTTGCAGCAATTTGGGAGCGATTTAGGTATTACATCTACAAAGTTTTAGGACTTCTTTAACATATTCCAGCATACCTGCCAAATGAAATTAGCAGTATTTATTTTTATGATATCTGAACTTTCTTTTCTAAAATAGCGTTTGCATGCGAATGAACTTCTCAATGCAGTTAGTTATTTGTATTAATCCATGTTCCATGCATGCTATTGGCATGAATTCGAAAGTTGAGCAAAATGTAGCAATAAAATTTTACTGTAAAGCCGAAAAGACAGCAACAAAGACAGTTGAAATGCTGTGTAAAGTATACGAAGATCAAACACTAATCTTTACAGTGTTTTTTATTGTTGCGGACGGTTTCGTGATGGACACGAAGGTGATGATGAAGTTGGTATGCTTACTCTTTGCTCTCTGAACGGATGAGAATATTGACAATAAGCAGCTGAAAATATTCGACAATTTTTGCCGATAAATTGTCACCTGTTTTCTTCATGCGAAACCTGATGAACTTATAATCAGTAAATACTGCTCACAAAACTGCTGAAGATCTTGCGAAAATAAACTTTGATTTTTATTTAGTCCCTCAAGATAGATAGCAGAACTTGAGAAAAGATCGAATTTCCGCTTGTCTTGATTTGTTCTAAATGGTACACTTTAATCCTTTTCTTTCTTTTTTTTAACACCAGATATGCTATTAGTCTCAAACATCACTTTTTTGTATCACATTTCAATTTTACCCTCAAATGTTATCTGCATGTAGTATTTTTAAAGAAATAACACAGTAAATATAAAACATGTATTATAACGCATATAACAGGATATTGACATAGCTGTTTTTTGCTATCTAAAATAAATAATATAGCGAATATAAAAAATGCAAGGCAACATTAACACTATATTGACTTCGAACCGGAATGCTGCGCTCACCTGTCGAATATCCCTGTCGAATTATCCCTGTCAAATAATTTGCTTTTTACGTATCAAGAAAGCAAAGAATATCCATCATGTTAAGTCCAAAAGTTTCACAAAATTTACATTTTTAGAGTAGCTATAAATGATTAAAGAAAAGCAAACGAGATAACTAATAATTGCTGCTCTTAGGTCATATTTATATTAACGACTGCCCTGGGATATTTTAGGTTAGGAGCATCATGTATATCACAACCATAATTTTATACCAATGGTAGAGTAGAACGGTGCTACACCAAGATGGTTGTACCAGAAGCATTATTCCTGTCGAAATAAACTTTCATTGCGAAATTTGTCTATAAAAAGTCGATGAAGAATATCCATAAAGAGTTCCTTAAAAGAGCAGACAAAAAGATATAACTGAATAATAATTATGCATAGAAGTCGAGCAAGACATGCTAATACTGCTGCTCTAAATAATATATTCATTAAGAATTGTTCTAGGGCACTTTAAATATTTTAAGATTATTAGTCATTATTTATAAAATCTGAAGAATTAAAACATCTTCAAGTACTGAAAAGAATAAAAACAGTTTACCAATAGAATTTTCTGCCGTCTTTGATTTCAGGCATTAGGGCTACAACTTCTTAATTATATCTGATAAATCTGTGCCGCTGAACATTTTGTTTATATCTTTTATAATTTTCTTGATTTCGAGAACTGGACTTAAGCCATTATCTGGCTCCCCTTTTCTGTTATAGACTCTTGGTTTAGGATTTGCCTAGTAGGATTTATATTTAATTCCTTAGGCTGAGAGATTTTATTAGTGTTATCCTCCTTTGGTTTTGAAGTAGAAGCTTTATTTGCAATATTTTTGGTTTGGTTAACTGGGATTTTTGTTGGATTACATGTAATGATTGTTTTATGAGTTTTCTTACTATGTTCTCTTAGTTATGAGAAATTTAGGTGGTCTTCTGTAATTAGCCATATGGGAGCCTTGGCAGTTACAACACTTGATGTAATCTATTCTTTTGGTCTAACTATTCGCATTTTTATGAGGTCCACCACCGCATCTCACACATCGGGGTTTAATTCTGCAAACTTCAGATAAAATACTGAAGTTTTGCCAGTTACTGCTCAACACTTCCTTCGACCTCGCAACTTCCTATGATAATTTCAAAAGGTAGTAGCTTTGTTAGATCATAAATTTTATCAATACCAGACATTTTAGTAATGTGGATTTGGTAGCGGGGAAGTAGCATCCGTTTCCTAATCTTAAACATCTGAGCAACCTCTTTAACTTTGAAATATTTTTCGGCCAAGACCTGTTGAATATCATCAACAGGACAATCTAAGGGTAACACCTTTATGACAGTTTTTATGGGCTTTCAGTTTTATTGTATATAACATAATGCTTTACATTTTCATTTGATAGAAATTCAGAAATGCAGCCATATGCCACCTTACTTTTGGGGAAGATATTCAAAAATTCACCATTTAATCTCAATACAAATTTAACTTTGGTCTTATCATTTAAAATTTTCATGCTTGAGCATGAATAGTTTAACTCTGAACCCTGTTTTTATTCAACCTTCAAATCCTGGTTTGCTTGGAATCTAAATCCATATCATCACTGTTAAGAAGTGCAATTAATCTATTTTCTACGGGTAACTCAGCATTATTTTTTACCAGTTCAGCATGCCTTTCCTTCCTTCAACATTTGAAGCCATCAGACTTTTCCTTGATAACGTTTCCTTCCTTTCCTGCGTTTATTTTTTTTATATTTACTATGACAGTGATTCTTAAAAGCAATATTTACATTTGTGACTGCATCTAGAAAAACATTATTATTACAGGAGGATAGTTTAGCTTCATTTGTATCCTTAAAAATAACATTAGTGTAGCTAGTGCAATGATTTCCGTTATTAACAATCAAAAAGTCTTGCTTACCTCTTAATATGTTAAGCACTTCATCCAAGGTCTTAAGTTTGAGTTCAAAAGCCGCTTGCGATTAATGAAGTTTATTATCTCGGTGGTATCTGGAAAACTGAAGGACAGAGTACACAAAACTTCCATGTGAATCCTAACTACATAATTGCAGAAGATGGCGTAATCCTAATATCCTAGATAATAAGTTCCTTAACTTTATCACGACAAAAGCGTAATAAATCATCGGTAATAGCTTCCATAGTCTTATCCGATTGAGAGTGCTTGGTAGACAGCAAGAATGAGGTCAGTGGAACCTCGGGGGTATTTTTTCCTTCATCGAGTGGGCAAAATTTATTCTCTTGCATAGCACACAATATTATATGCTACCCATTTTTGATTTTGTGTAGTATTTTGACATTTTTCGGAACACTAAGGATATCCGATATAAAATATTTTTAACTCCTATACGCCAATTTGTTGCCATTTGGCGAAACGTAAGATACTCAGTTTTTTTTTTTTTTTTTCGTTTTTTCTTGAAAATTTAATCTGCTTGTTACTGATTAACAAACTAAACGATTTAAAAACACTAAAGGCAGTTCTGAGCTCCTTATTAATTACCAGGTGTACCCGTAACATTACCCTAGCTGGAGTCTTTTAAACATATATATATAAAATAACTATTTTAATTAGCTGGCCCAATTCAGCGGCTAGTTATTTGAAAAGTAAAACCGAAAATGGAAGTGATTCGACATAAAAGTGAGGCTCGAGAATAATAACCCATCTGAGCTGAAAAATGTATAAACATTTAACACTGTATCAGGAAATTTTAAAGGTATCTTGTGTTTAAAGGTTTTGCAATTTTTTTTTTCGTTATGCGGCGAAGTGCGAAGAAAGTTATGTATAATAATAAAATTAAAAAGCCGAAAAGGTATGCCAGCAGGAGTGAATCTAAGAGCATATTGTTGGGCTGCTAGCTGAATGAACTCTCTAATGGTACGTCAAAATCTTTTGAATTTCAGGTTTTATTTCTTACCACCCCTTTCGTTTTCCTCCGAAAAACTGTGGCCCTAGATGAAATTTAGAGATTTACCTTCTTAGACAAGCGGCGCATACATGCTTGGGTTGGAAAACGTTTATCGCGGCCGCAGAAAGTGTTAATTTGTTTCTCTCTAAGGCTCCCCTTGTATTCTCACGGCAACGATGACAATCGAAAACTTCTTTAGCACATCTGTTAGCAGCGAGCAGTTCGACCCCCGTGCCGTTGCTGCCCCCAGCAGACACGTAATAAAAACTGAAACACGCGTGTTTCAACGTATCTGCGTTCCATGTAGTAAAGCCCGTCGAAGCCACGAAGGCTCACCTCCCGGCGTTGATGCCATAGAGGACATAGTGACTTTAGAACCGCTATTGAAAGCACGAGTACAGTGCGGAAAAAAATGGGACAGTTCCATATATCCCGTTCTATAGCACCGATTGACGAAATTCAAATTGCGTTTTTCATGTCTGGAAAGCACGACTTAAGATATGTATTAGATTTATATACAGCACTGTTCTAATATAGGTATTTTGACACAAAATCGGACTTTTTCTGAAGTAACATGCCAATTTTTTCCCATATTTCGGTTCTACGACTCAGATTGTGCCAAACTGCCAAGTTTTGTAAAAATCGCTTGAGTAGTATTTAAAAAATTAGCTCTCAAAATTTTAGCGCCTCAGTGTTAATTGATTTTGATATATATTTACTAATATCTATTTTTTATTAAACATATTTGATTCCATCTTTCGGAATTCGAAATCCGGGCTTAATCCAAATATAATTCGCACATTTTTTATGATTTATTTTTTTAATTTATATTTCTAAATAATTTTTATAAATTTTTCGAAAAAGATCTTTTATTATAAGCTATAAAATTTCTAACATCGTCTTAACGTAGATGTATTTCTAGGCACACTTGCAAAAAATTAGAGTTTTCTATTCAAAATTTCCTAAGATATACGTGAATTTACACATTGGCGTGTTTTGAAATTTCAGATATTCGTTACAAGCGATAACAACGCCAAATGTCGTTAAAATTATTCGAAAATAATGAAAGTGACCTTTTTTTCATCTTGTATAGAATAAAAAAAGTAAAGTAAAATAGGCTGATATAAATTAAGAAGTTCATCGAGTGAATTATTCTTGGCGCAAACTTAAAAAAATGAGCCAAGTTTATTTTTTAAAATTTCTACGTAAATTTCGCACCAAATTTTACGAAATTAAATATTTAGGCATAATTTGAGTCGTACGATCGAAATATGGAAAGAAATTGGCATGTCATTTCAGAAAAAGTCCGATTTTGTGTCAAAATGCCAATATTAAAACAACGCTACATATAAATCTAATATATATCCTAAATTACGCTTTCGAGACATGGAAAACGCAATTTGAATTTCATCAATCTGTCCTTTAGAACGGGAGACATAGAACTGCCCCCTTACGCAGTGTACGTGTGAAATAAAAGAGGGAGTCGTCGGCTGGACAGCTGCTCTCAGTATATTTCTAAGCTGGATTACTGGAGGATTCGAGTTGCGTGCAGCTCAACGATCTATGAACGTCTTGAATAAAGACTATATTAATAAACTTTCCCGATTGGCAAAAGGTAGTTTCCAAGAATTGTTTCTTGAGGAATAGCTGGCAGACTTCACATTTTATAAAGATATACTCTACACACTTCTAAAGAGAAATCGGAGCATTATGCCTGAAAAATCTCAGTCGATTATTTGGTTTCTGCTTTCCATCCTCGCCAGACCTTTTCTAGCCTAGATGTCTAGATGTTTCTAGCCTACCACTCTCCTTATTCTACAAATTTAGCCTCTGATAACTAGTTTCTCCTAGCTAAATTGAAATCTCTTCTCAGAAGTCATTATTTTAATAGCTTTCAGGTGATTAGAAATCGGACATTTAAATGATATTCCAAAAGATGAATTCTACGAAGTAATCAAACAACTGTATGAAGGACCAAGCATTATATAGACATATAAAAATTGTCTGTTGAAAGTTAGTAAGTAAAAATGTTGTTTTCTTCAGTTGCCGATTTTATACGAATTTAGTTTAGGAATTACAAAATTTTCATTTGTTCATATTTGTAACATTCATCACCTATGTTCACTACCTAAATTCATCACCTAAATGCATCACCTATATTTCTATAAGACTGCGTTGGTCATTTTCAGATCACTGCGCTATAACAGGCATTCATGCTCAGTCTTGAGCAAAGTGGTTGTTTCCTAGATCTACTTACCATAGAGATCTTAGACCGTATCAGTTTTTTAAACGAAATTTCAAAAGATTTGTCCAGTATTTATTTGCCATTTAGGTTAATTTTTAATTTTTTGTAACAGTGCAAATTTCTTACCAGTGCATCAGTTTTTTTCGGCTTGTTGCTATGATTTACCGGTACTTTAAGTATGAAGTTTCGAACTTTGAAAGATAGCAAGCAGATTTTAACACAAAACAAAAAATCTAAAAGCTTTCAGATTTTACATTAACACCCAAAGGGGTTTTTTTACGTTCTGTGTGTTATCCTTATTTATGAAATATCATCTTCTTCACACTTAAAGCATAAAATTCAATTCAACAGAGAAATAATTTTTAAATGAGCGCATCTTTGAAATTTCCGATACACAGTCTCGCGCGCTGGAATAAAAATGTTTTTTTTTACAGTGTTGCGATTCTTCGCTTTGAAATCGTTGAAGTTTTTAATCAAAAATTCTTTAATGTCTGGCAAAATAAATAGAAAATAAAATAATTCCAAATTAAGGCTTCCAGATGCCCGTATTCGGTAGGATTACGTTATTCAAAATTGGATGGCTCTAGGTACTGTTGTTTAATCACAATGCAAGACACATACATATATTTATGCAGATTCTTCATTATTTAATTTCTTTAAATATAATACAAGGTTGTAATATTTGGGGGCAACAGTTTGAAAAGTGAATCAAAGCAAAAAGTTAATCAACACAAAACGCCGAAACGAAATTAATGCCCCTTCTGGGCTAACGCCCTTTGGGCTAAAAAAGGAATAGTTCTCCCGTTCTACTGCGCCTATTGACAAAATTTAACTTGCAATTTTCATGTCTCGAAAGCGCGACTTAGAAAATGTATCAGATTTATATTAGCACTGTTCTAACATGGGTATTCTGACACAAAATCGGACTTTACCTGTTTCTTCCATATTTCAATTCTATGACTTAAATTATGCCAATGCGCCAAGTTTTATAGAAATCGCACGAGTAGTTTTTAAAAAATTACCTCTCAGAATTTTAGCTTCGGAATAGTAATTGAATTTGGTATATATTTATTATTATACATTTTTTATTAAACTTATTTGATTCTTTACTTCACATTTCGAAATACAGGTTTAATCCAAATAAAATTCGGAGATGTTTTCTGATTTATTTTTAAAATTTATATTTTTTAGTAATTTTTATAAATTTTTCGAAAACATTTTTGAATTATAACCTGTAGAATTTTTACTATCAACTTAAATTAAATATATTTCTAGGCATACCTGCAAAAAAGTAGATTTTTTTAATCAAAAATTAATCAAATGTTATTGATATTACAATTATCATTATAATTGTCATTGATATTATAATTAATTTATACATTAGTGCGCTCTGAAATTTGCATATTTGTTATAAAAGATAATAACGCCAAATATGCTTTACGCACTTTGTTAAAATTATTTGAAAGAATGAACGATACACTTTTTATCCTTCGGACACAATGAAAAAAGGGAAAGGGAAATAGGTTGCCATAAATTATGAATATTGCCAGGTGAATTATTCTTGGCGCAAATTACGAAAGGTGCACCAAGATTAAATTTCTCGGTAAATTTCTCTCCAAATTTTATAAAATTTTAACTTTTGGCATAATTTAATTCATATAATCAAAATATGGAAAAAACTCGATGTGCCATTTTAAAGATAGTTCGGTTTATGTCAAAATACCTATGTTAGAACAATGCTATATGAAACTCTAACATGTATTCTATGTCGTGCTTTCGAGACATGAAAAATGCAAGTTAAATTTATCAATCGGCCCAGTAGAACGAGAGTTATAGAACCATCTTTTTTTTCGCAGAGTTAAATATTTTGAAACAAAGGTCATTAGTTAAATTTATTGCAATCCAGAATTTTCTCAGAAACAGTCACGAATATCAACCAGATTAAGAAACACGTTTTTTAGTCAAACTGAGCTATTACAATAATAAACAATTTGAATGCTTTTAAAATAATTATATATTCTTTAGAAAGCTATAAAATATTAAGAATCAAATAAAACGCAGATATCTTTCAATTATCTAAATAATACTGAAAAATTATTTTCACTTCTTTATTATTTTCACAACGCTAAAAACCAGAAAGAAGTCTATTTAAAAGATGAAAAAAAAATTATTCAGTAAGTAATTATTGAGATGTCAATTTGTTGTTCTTTTCCTTAGGAATTTCAATTTACTAAATGGCAATTATTTCCACTTATCCAAAACTTCATCGGCGACAGAAACGGAACTAATTTAATTTTCCAAATTATTGTTACCACCGCGGATATTTTCGCAAGTAATTTCAGAGGTTCTTTTAAAAACATTCGCATAAATTTCATTTCTGTTCTTTTTATAAATTTGTTATTTACCGATAGGTTTTACTGCATAGTTTTTACTAATGGCTGTTTTTTCGATGACATCAGGAAATGGTCGTTAAGTTAAGAAGTAAGAAATGAATTTTTAATAATTTTTTTTCCTTGCATATGTATCAGCAATTAATATTCACTTCTATAACTGAATGTTGATTATTATTCGTGTGTTTTAAACATAAAATCAAAATCTCTTTCATATTAGTTAACATTACTTTGAGTCAAATATAACATTACTTTTTATATTTTTTTAAATCTTAGTATTTATATTGATTTAAAATCCGTAAGTTATGCATTTTTCAAAATTTATTTTCACAAATACTTATCATATACTGATATCTAGTCGCTGCGAAACTGAAACATCAGAACTCCGTAAGTTTTAGAAACAGTTTGGCTTCAAAATCCTTAAATTGCTTGCCAAACAAATAAAAAGGCATTGAGAAACAACTATACTGAAAACTTATTAATTTGCTTTCTTCTCGTACAGTAAATAAATTTAATTTTTATCTCTAAAAGCAAAATCAAATGCATAAATATGAAGACATTAAATTATAAAAATTTTAAAAATAAGTTTTTTAATAAAAAGAAACTATTAATAAATGATCAAATCCAACTTTCTTTTTTAAGTTAGCTTCAATTTAAAAAACTCTAATAATATTAGTTTTTAGCCTAAATACGGTTATTAGTCTCGTAATGGGACTTCACTATAAACAACGTATCACTTTCCGAATTGTTGCCACAAAATATAATCACCCTATATTATTTTCAAAAAAATTAAATAATGAAGAATCTGCATGGCTGTATGTGTGTTTCTCGCACTGTGAAAAAACAACGGTAAGACGAGCCATCAAATTTTGAATAAGGTAATCTTCCACCTGAACTTAGGCACCTGGAAGCTAGAAGTTTGAATTTCGAATTTCTTCTTTTACTTATTTCAAATTTTTATCAATTTTTTATTAACGAACTCAACAATCTGATACCAAGCAATGGCAACACCGTTCGATATGAAACACATTTAACTGTAGCTCTTGAGACTGTTGTCGAAAAATGTAAGATATTTGTCGTTCAATTTCAATTAGCAAACTCGGTTCTTGGTTCTATGAAAGTAAAGTGTTGCAGTGACTGTAAATAAAATACTTTTATCTTTCACGAGCCAGCGTGTTGCCATTCAGTAAAGTCTAAGATACTTTCAAATTTAACTTGAAAGGTTATTGAGCCATTTAAAAGCGATAAACTAAGCGATTTAGAAGCAATAAGCACAATTCTTAAGAATATTTTTTTCTACTGTTTAACGGGATTGACGTAAACAAAAACGCATTAAAATGTGATGATTAAGAAGTATTTAATATTTTTATGAAATTACGCCAGCTGGAGTCATTAAAATAATTATATTATTTTTCTTTTTTATGCTAAATGTTTTAGGTAGCTGGCCACGTGAGTGCTATTTTTTTAATCAAACACGTTTTTTAATAAGACATAATATAGCAAATATAAAATTTTTTATGGCAACCTCTAACTTCTAGCGAGAATTCTAAACATATGCTGTTTTTAAATATTTTGTGATACAGTTTTTCAATTCAATTTTATGTGTCGTGAGTGCCAACGCAATACTTTATATATAAAGTTAAGGTATAAAAAATTAACAATAAAAAGGCAAACAAAATTTTTTGTTAGCCATCCTACAAAGAAAACTGAACATCGACATGATGAACTCAGAAAAGACTGAAAAATATAAAAATATTTGAAAACAACATATCTTAAGAATTTTCGATAGACAGTCTGGCGCACTGAAAATAAATATGTTTTATTCCGTACAGTGTTGCCACTGCTCGCTTTGAAATCATTGAGTGTTTTAATCAAAAATTCATTAAAGTTTTACGAAATATGAAACAGATAATAAAACAAATTTGAAATTCAAAATTCGAGCTTCCAGGTGCCCATATGCGGATGGAGGACTGAGTTATTCAAAATTTGATGTACCGTCATTTTTTCGCAGTGCAAGAAACATACATACATTCCGGAAGATTCTCCATTATGTAATTGTTTAATACAGGGCGATAATATTTAGTGCCAACAATTCGAAAAGTAATTCAACGCTTTTAGTGATTCCACGCAAAACGCCGTTTCGAGACTAAGAGCCCTTGTGGTCTGACGCCCGTATGGGCTAATAAAAATGCATGCGACATTTAACAATGCATCAGAAATTCTAAATATTTGCTGCTATGCAGTTTTTAAAACTTTTGTGATTTTGTTGTTGAATTGTACGTGGTGTTTGTGCAAACAAAACGATTTTGAATTATAAAGCTAAAAAAATAAAAAGACAAAATATCTTAGAAGCAGTGAGTGAAAAAGCAGAATGGTAAACTGCGACCTAACAAGAGCATAAAAAACGATAACATACACGCTTGAATAACGGTTAAAATCTGAAACATTTCAGGTATTTTTTTGTTCTGATTATAATAACCTTAATTTATTTTTATAATGAAACAATGTGTGTAATTTGTAAATAATGTTGTACGGAAACCTAAGGCTCAAATTCTAAATTGCTAAGCATTTATAAATCTATTTTGTTAAGCATAATAATGCTTTGATGATAAATACAATGAAACCTCTCGCGGCGATGGTCGTCCGGAAAAGTTTCATTGTATTCATGACAAGCTATGAAAGTGGCTTTCTAACGTCATTATTAAAATTATGCTTTCAGCATCACTAGCAGTTATATTCGCTAAGGTAAACACCTGTAAAGAAGTTTAAAATCATGAAAAGCTGGTCATCTTATATAGGTGACGCTGTACGAAATTTCGTTCTAAAGTGTTCATAACCCCATCAGAAAAGAAATACTTTGCTAATGAATGATTCAGCATTGAATTAATTATTTGTGCAATTTAGTTTTTTTTTACATAGGACATATTAAAGATCATTGTCCGAAAACGGTGTAAAGACATCGAATCAGAAGAAACATTTCATGCACGAATTTCACAAACTTTTATTTGAGGACGATCGCGAACGAGTATCATTTACATCTCCTCAGATAAATGTATAACATTTATAAAAACTCATAAAATCATACTATCCAATAAATAAGTCGCTAGCATTTTTCTAGTATATTTTCTCTACAGCGCGTCTCAAAATTACTATAAAAATAAAAATCTCTTGCTCTCGATAAACATTAGTCACACAACTCTTAACCAAAAACAAAACATCGTTCTAAAATTTTTTAAACGAACGGAAAAAGAATTAGGAGCTGTTGCCATTAAAACATAAGTGAAATATAGTTAAAACTATAAGATTATGTTTATACTCTCGCTCACATATTAGGTGAGGAAATGTAAAGATGCAGTTTCCAACAAGGATTAAAACGCACTCTGTAAAAGAACTAAATAGTATAAACAATTAATTCAATGCTGAAAACTGCTTTTTACCCTTCCATATGATACGATATTCAAATATAATCCCTTACATTCAAAAGCCTATACTTCTTTGGGTTTTTACTTGTAAAAAAGATTTAAAAATTTACTGTATTCTAATACAGTAATCTGAGAAGATCTAATACAGTAATTTTAAGAATCTCTATGCGATTCTTAAAATTTGCAATAATTTTTAGATTTAACATTTATAGAATTTCAGAATGATAAGATCTATAAATCTTGTAATCACAGTATATTCTACTCGTTAGGTTACAAAACATTGTCTAAAATCAGAAATTGTCGGAACGAGAACCCAGCCAATCCAGTCTCTGTTCAGCTTAAAAATATATTTTAGCCATCAAATAAATATATGGCGTAAAGTCACGGCAGGTTAGGCAGCCGCCTATATCGCCAGCTAAATTTTTCTCACGAGAGACAAATAAATAAAGGTATATTTTGCTTTGAATTATTAACATGTTTGGTTTATACAGGGCGCCAACTCTGATCGTTCAGAAATTTTTTGGAGATGGGCTCGTGTAGTAAGCATATATCACAAAAGTATGCTTCGGAATGTGTCTCTTCATATTTGCAAAAATATTGTAATAATAAAAAAAGTGTACTTTTTAATAAATAAAATAAGCTAGGAAAAGGCTCATATGGGCTTACTAGCATGACTCGTGCTGCCATCTACTGAAGAAAGTGTAAACTATTTTGTTCTTTAAACAAGTAGTTCCAAACTGTACACCGCGGCGCCCGGGAAATCTCGGCTTCTTCACATGGGCTCCGAGGAATATTGTAAAAGCTTCATAATTAAATTAGACAAGATATTTGGCCTAACTAAAGAAAAAAACAAAGTAAGAAGCTAAAAATATTTATATTTTTAGGTGGTTTGTTTGTATTTACTCTGTATAAAAGTAAGATGCGCAGAATATCCTTTTCACGTGGGCCGTAGAGGCTAATTTCTTATGCTCTGGATTGTTCTGGGAGATCTTGTGGAAAGTATATAAGCAAGCGTTGCTGGCTCGATTCAGTCAGTCGGCTTATAATCTACTAGCGAAATTAAACTCAGCGCTTCATATAAATAAACAGTGATATAGTAAATTAATTCATGCAGTATAGCTAGTGTTATATTACTTCTTATTTGTTGTCTTTGATGAATAGTTTTGTGACTTTTTGCTCTTGTATCTTCGGTAATGAACTGATTTTTGAATAGCAGTAAACGCAATAATGCAGATAAAGAAAATATGCCTTCAACCAGTGGCTATGAAGAAACGAAAATATCGTAAATATGATGACAAAATAACAATTGTAAAGTTTCCTTACTGTACCCAGAGGTTATCTTAATTCTTAGTAACTTATAATCCATATTCAAGTTGTGGAGTTTTACTTATTTAATTCTAAAGTTCTAACTTAGAACCCCACGAGCACTAACAAGCGAATAATTGCTTAAGTGTGTGAACAAAACACGTAAGACTTAAGGAGGGTTTACAACCCTTTATTTTTCAGTATATTTAGAATCAGTTCCTACTTGGAACTTTACACAAAGCCTCTGCTCGGGCTTGAACTTAAAATAGTAATAAATTAAACTAAACTAGCTTAACTAAGCTATTTGAAAGGTATAGCCGAAGCTATCAGAGATCTAACTAGTTGGCCCCTAAGTATTAATTAAATCAGCGAAGCCAAGCAAGGGCCTAAAGTATCGCCGAGCGTAGCCATAGCTAAGAGAGACGTAGTCAAAAGGTAAACGCGCGCTACTCAGGGAATCAGACTCATTCTCTCATTTGTGAGTCGGTAATGTCACGACTCGACTTTGTGAGCCTTGAAGTCACGACTTAAATAGTACTTTTTCTCATTTGCATTAACTACGTTTCTGAATTTACATTCTGGCAGGAAATTGTAAGCTGAAATTAGAATAAGATAGGAAAGATACAAAACTTAAAATAACTGTTAATAAACTTAAGATAAACCTTACAAAGTCAATTTCAACTTAAGTTTAAGCCGAAAATAATGGAATCGTTGCGTTGTGTTATATTTTTCCGGGATCGTGCATCGGAGAATAATCATGTCAAGAAATACAAATAATAAGCAGAGCATATAACCAATTAATCTCTTTTTATTGTATTTAACCTTAAGATTTAACTTTTTGGTAACTGAATATAACAGAAGAGATACTAATAAAATTCCACCAGACATTTTTCTTTGATATAGATTTAGCTTTCAGTTCTAGGTTAATTAATAATCAACACATAAAAGTACACACATTAGGCAAGAGAGTATTTTTACGCAAGGAAAGCAATATTTCTTTTTCTGACTCAGAAAAGTCCGTTAATTTTTCAGGCAATTCCACTTCACTATAATAACTAAAATTTTACTGATCATTCATACTAAACCCTATTTATTATATTTACTCAGTATGGTTAAGAATTTAAGGGAAACTGCCTAGACTAAACATATATATATATAACTTATCTAGATGATCCAATGTGATAGACGACATTTTAGCCAGGATGAGAACCGTTATTGAAATGGGTCGGAAGAAAGACTGGAGTCGGTAGTTCAGCTGTAGAGAAAAAACAACTCCTTGAAAGTCTGGCGTCTCCGAAAAAGAAACATATTCAGGAACCCTGGAAAGCAGAACGCCCGGGATTTCGACTTCTGGTATATTTAAAGGCACGATATGGTTCTTGATATGACATGCCGAGACACTTCGGAAGAAACACGTACGTGACGCAGGTATGAAGAATAAGATGTTCAATTAGCCCGGTTAAAGTACAGCCATATTTCCTCATTGATGTTGAAGGAGAATACTCCAAAAACATCTCTACTCGGATATTAACACATATCAGGAAGATGCTTCAGGGTGAAGACTGCCGGCCTCGCATATACATTCAGGCATAATTTCGACCAATTAGCAAGAGTTCATTTTTCGCCTCTCACTGGATTTCTTGTAACAGAGTCGAAATCACCCCAAAAACTACTAACTGTTCTCTAAATCATATATTCCATTACGAAAACCACCATAAATTCATTTTTTTTTCAAACTGCAAGCAGATTACTACCAACTTAAGAGCATAGTTTCCCCCCCTCCGTCTTAACAACTGCAAGAAGGAGCTAACTTCTAACTCGACAGCTCAACATAAAGTCTCTATGTGTTATATTTTCTACGATAACCAAGCAACCGACCGACAGGGAGCCTAAATGCTCCCCGCCTTAACAACTGCAAGAGGAAATCTACTTCATTTCTCGAAGATTCATCATCAACTGTCTCGTATTCAAAATTCTCTTCCCATCACAAAAAGACACAGGCTACCATAAAGCTAGATTTTCGCCCTCTCATTAGAGACCAAATTTCCACCTTTTTCACCCAAAACAATAAAAACGCTAACTGCGCATGCGCAACTATTCAAAAACCCGAAGCCAAACCAGACATTTAAATCGCCAAAGCAGCGACCTTACCTTGTAGGTGAAACGTTAACCCCTCTAAATTCATCACGTATCCAATCTATTCAAAGCAAACAGAACAATGCAATTTTCTTTCTAAAATGTTCTCCGGAAGTAGGTCCTTTCCTGAAAGGTGACACAGCGGAATTCATCCCTCTCCTGAATTATTTCACAAGGAAACGAAGCTTTCTTGGTAAAGATAAAATAAAGGGAAAATATCATTGAAGCATTGGCTTTTTCCGAAATATAGAAATATTAATACATTAAATCAATAATTCACGGAATTAAATAAAATATTCTGATTTTTCCTAAAGAGTACGTAACTTAACTTTATTTAGTTTCTCAAACGAGAATTCGAACAATTATTAACATAACAATGACTGTTATTTAGAGTTTGGTTTCACGTGAACAGAAATGAAGGATGAGGAGAACACAAAAACAAACAGTACAAAATGTACTGCGCTTGAAAATTTTGACAGCGGAGTGTATGCTTGCAAGAAAATTGAAGAGCAGTTTAGAAGTTAATCACCACAGCATGGTTCTCAAACCTCATGATATTTTGGCCAGGAAGTTAAAAGAATTGAAACAACAACAAAAAGAAATACATTTTTTAAAGACATCGCATTACTAGCATCTTACAAAATGGTATACAGAATCGCGAAATGTAAGAAGCCTCATACCATCGCAGAAGAATATATTCTACCGGCTGCTGTAGATATAGTAAACATCATGGTTGGTGAGTCTTCTGGAAAGCTGCTTTTAAAAGTGCCTTTGTCCAATAAGACAATTAATCAGAGAATACAACATATGGCTGAGGATATCAACGATTAATTAATTGAAAAACATTAAAAGAGTGGAATTTGGATTGCAGATAGATAAGGGTACGGATAATAATAAGGATGCTCATTTGACATGCTATGTACTGTTTATAGATAGTAATAATATTAGAAACCATCTCTTTTGTAAAAATATCACTGCAGGAACAAAGGCTCAGGACCTCTTTGAGATTCTTGATACATTCATATCTGAAAATAATTTGAATTGGCCCAAGTGCGTTGGTGTCTGTACTGACGGAGCTCGCTTCTTGTCTGGTTGCTATTGAGGATTACAGGCACTTATTCGAAGCAAATCACTAAGTGGCACGTGGCACTTTAGGCCCATTTATTCATAGAGAAGCGCTTGCGTCAAAGCATCTGAGTCCGAATTGAAACAGGTGTGAGGATGTGTGGTGAAAGTGGTAAATTTTATAACATCTCGTCTATTGAAAGTAAGGTTTTTTTAATAAACCGTGTGAGAATTTGGGAACCGAACTCTCATCTTTATTATACTGTGCACGATAGATCTCTCGTAGTAATTATTTGTTATGTTTTATCACGTATTTTTGAATAGTGGCAAGAGATTTTATTTTCCTTAAAAGGGAAAGATACAAAGAGGCGGAAGATTTTGCTGAAGTCAAAATTTTAATAAAACTAGAAAATTTATGGGACATTTTTGAAAAGAGAAATTTCCTTAATCTCTCTCTGCAGGAAAAAAACATGCACCTTTTGAAGTCAAAGCAAAAAAATATCAGCTTTTATAAAAGAACTCAAAATCTAGAGAAGAAAACTGAATGAAGATGCAGGCAAAGATTGTTTTTTAATATTGCAACAATTTTTGACGTCAAACGAACTTGATCTTTCTCAAGATATAAAATCCATGTTTGAAGGGCACTTATCACAGTTAATTATCACAGGTTTCAGAAATACTTTCAAAATGAAAATTTCGGTAGGTTTGCGGGGATTCAAGATTCATTTAACTCTAGTGCTCCGCCTGAATTTATTGCTGCGGAAGAAGAGAATCTTATCGAGTTATCTTGTGACGACAGTTTGAAAACAAAGTTTGCCTCATAGAATTGACAGAATATTTCAATAAGAGATGAATATCCCCCTCTGTGTGATAAGGCTCAGGAGATTTTAATTCCATTTTCGAAGTCGTATTTGTGAGAAGCTGGGTTTTTTGCGGTCGATGTAGTAAAAAGCAATTATAGAGTAAAAATCAACGTTTAAAAGGAAATGAGGGTAGCCGTGCCCAGTTTCATTCCACTGTTTGAGAAAATGAGCAGTCATTTGCAGGCTCATCTGTTATATAAATTATTAATTTACTGTTAATAAAGCTAAATAATAAAGATACACATATTTGATTAATTTTTATCTCTGACTTACGATTAGTCATACTGTTACTTAGGAGAGGTCGCCATGGAAAATTTTCAATTGAAAAAAAGACGCCGCGACTCCGAAAAGTTTGGGATCACTGCTTAAACGTTGTTTGTTCAGTCACTTGGCACCAGTTTCCATATAACGACAAAAGTTTACATGGGAGGGGAAAACAAATATAGTATGACCAATGAATAGTAATAAGTATCCTTATGATTAACAGTGAGAAAGTATTTGATATACTATTTTCTTAAGAGATTCTTTTTAAAAATTTGGAACATTCAGAGTAGAAGTTTTTTGGTCATTTAATCTGTAATATATTGTTTTATTCAATGACACATTTGTATTTCGCTCACTACATAGGTAGAGATAAGAGGCCAATCTTCGCGTTACTACTCTCTGTAAAGCATCTTAGTTCTTATTTAGTTAAGTTAGTTTGTTTCTTATTTTCTACGTTTTAGACCATAAGTGCTTATATCTATACCCCGAAGTGCGGGAACGGTTGTACGTTGTGAGAAAGAAAGTGTAAATTTAACCCTTCTTATCTTTGTTGTATCTTCTACCCACACGCAAGAACATAGTTTTGAGTAAGCTCCCTGTTCCTACTCAGGGCTCCAGTTATGTTTCCAGAGGCAACTAGAAGGAACAGAAGTCCTGACGAGTTAAAAACATTGAACTCATTTTTTTAAATTCTGGCAAAATATATTTTCTAAATACCGTTTCCTCATTATTATTTGCTCCATAATCTATTCTAATTTTAATAAACATAAAAAACTTAAAATAAAGAAAGCAAAGCGTATATCCAAAACAATTTTATACCACTCGCGAAGCCATTTCAACTGCGTACCTGTTGTAAATATGGCATTGCAAAGATTTCGAGAATTTAATTATTTGCAGTCCGGGTTTATATTATTTTCATTTCCATTATAAACGACCATGAGCAATACACCAGAAAATCTATAAATGGTGCTATTTAATTGATAATTTGATATAAATTTTACTCAATTATTTAAAGATACAGATTTTTCAAGCTTTTATTTGTGATTGTCAAAAAAATAAATAGACTCAATTACGAGTTTTTGCACTAAGAATATTCACTTTGTTTGAGAAAGCATTTGTATGCCAACAGTACTTTTTTCACCGTTGAAATTCTGTTAATGCGGAGCATTGAGCCACGTTCCTCACCCAAGGAGGTATTCAGCAATATTTTTTAAATGTTTAACATTTTGAAGCAGTTCTTTCCCAAATGTAGGATATGTGCAAGTGAAGTCAGCTTTAGATTTGATACAACCCTTAAAAATGTCACTTCGGAAAAAACTGGAATCGATGACACTTGAAGATGAAGCAAAAGCTCAGGATGGAGATTTCGCTTACGACGAAACTGTATGCAAACAGTCTTCTGTTTTTAAAATAGAAAGCCGTATTTGTTTGACCATTTCTGGATCCCGTCAAGGCCAAGTTGCAATTTTCTCTCCACATATTTCATACAAGCACCTTCACAGCTCATCTGGAGAGCGTGAAGTCACGATGATACTGAAGCCGTTGGAAGCAGTTCCTTTAAAACAGAACTGATTTTTAACTGCGCAAAGCGGTACTGATATCCCAGCCTTGAAGCGCACCCTCTTCTTGCTCATAGATATCTGACAGAACAAAGTCAACCCTTACTTGAAACGTCTTTGCTTTGAAACCTTCTAGAGGAAAACTGATAAGTTGCTTCACAAGTCACAGGAAAATCACATAAAATGTTGTATCTAGATGATACGTTATCGTATTTGGTCTCTCTTGACAAAAACTTTGTGGATAGATGTTTTCAAAGAATTATTTTATCAATGGTCGTTTTTTCACACAATTTATAGACTGTACTTGAGAATACTTACAGTGGGCCAACATTTCGAAGCATTCTTCGGGTCTCTTCCTACTTGTGACGGGTATGAGAACTTTCTTCCATGCACTGGGAAAATGTGTTCCTTCCATCGTCAACTATAAGGAGTGAGAAGGATAGACAATGACTTGCAGGAGAGATTTTTCAACACTTCATGACTGGCACCATTGAACCCGGAATAAATCTATGAATCAGCGTTTTTAGCTCAAGTCTAGGAAAATCGCCAATATAAGGTTCCCAGTTGGAAGAGTTAAAGGCAATCGGAATTTGCTCGCGCGATGCTTCCCAAAAAGATATACTGGAAGATAATTGCTGCCTTTGGAAGTGGTAGCAAAGGCCTTACCAATTGTATTCGCAGTTTCTTCTGTTTCGCTAATCACGGTATCTTTTTTTTTTTCAGAAAAGGAAGTGAGAGGTCTTACTTCCTCGTTTACTAGATATGGACGATGTTATTTTTGATAAATATGATATCTACGAATCCCTTTGGGTTGACGTCCTACTTTTTTTGTTTAGGCTTTTTAATGCCTATAAGGTTTGACAAAATGGGATACCTACGAAACGCTCCCCAGGCTTTTCTCTGTTGTCTCAGTGTACTATGATATTCACGATTTCACCTTGGTTTTCCAGATTTTGGTATATTTGTTGATGCCATAGGTATACAGACTGTATCTTCTTGAAGTTTAATATCAGTAACAGCTTTCATTGCATCTTCGACAGGAACCTATTTTACCATTTCGTTTCCGAACTCTGCAAGAGATAAAAAATAATTCCCAGTCTGCCCTATAAAGTACAAATCGAGGGCATTTTGAAAAAGGATTTATTCCTTCTAATGCAAGAGTTACAAAAGTGGGAAAATGACCGCTAGTATAGATATCGGATAAAGATCAATCCCAACACCAAATGTACAAAACCGAATAGGGAAGAAATGGTAAAGTCTAGAGTATGGAATGTCCTAGTAGGTTCGTGAAAGTAGGTATCCTTCCCATTATTGAAGGGATACAGCCAATGATCTTCAGTCATTTCCTTAATTTAGCTACCTCATGGATTTTTGTCCTCATTTCTTCAGGGCGTACTCTAGCCGTTTAAGTTGTTTGATATAATAAAAGGTTCAGGCAGCTGCTCTGTTAGATCGTGTAAGTCTCGTTGATCGATATGGAAATGAGGAAAAAAATAAAGAGAACGGACTGAAACCATTATTTTTATGTTTATTTTGAGGCAATAGCTTGGAGGCTTGTTGCTAAAGGAAACGACTTATACTGATATCAAGTGAGGTGAGGATACCTACACCTCCGTTAATACACTCGCCTATGAGACTGTCTTTCCTAGTGAAATATACTCCAGACGCGTAGCATGTTTCTCCGTTCAGACGAATGGTCTTGAGCGTCTAGATTAGAGGAGTTGCCTGCACTACTAAGCATACTGATGATGCACTCGATCAAAATCTTTCGTGAAACGAGATTTTGGTTGGGCTGCGACAGTTCTATGAAACGAAGGTGCCATTATGTCTGATGCATGCTTTCCCGGTGCTGGTTTTTTGCTTATGTAGTTTGAAGTAAGTACTTCAAACTTTTTAGTCTTCTTTTCATATTCATCTCAGTGTCCAGATATTCTCAATTAATGGTCAAAAAGAAGGACCATACTTGTATTTATGATAGGTTTTGAAATTTTCTTTGTTTTCAGTACTATTTTTTGTTTCTTTATTGTATGGTATTATTACTATTGAAGATATTGATTTCTGTGCTGTATTTGGTTGCATATTCTAGATTGGCTGTTTGTTCTGTGTATATATTGTCTGGGTGCCTAAGGATTGGACAGATTTTGCTGCTTTCGTATATGATAAGTTTTTGCCCTGCTGCAACTCTTACTAATCTTCTCGCATCTGCATAGGAATCATTTTTGGCTGCTTTAGCAATTTGTATCTCTTTCTCTTTCTTAGAGCTCTGTTTTAGCCAAAATCGAGGAAATACTGTGGGCTTGCCCAGAATATTTTCGAACGGTAAGAGCGCTTACACTGAAATCATCATGGGGGATTAAGTAAATAAAATCTTAAAACAGAGTATAGGCAATCTGCCTTAATACTTTTCTGCAGATCAGGCGAATGGAAAGTCATATATAGATATTTACTAACTGATCTTCTTTGCCCAGTTTCCTCCGCTTAGCAGAAAGACAGTCGGACAATTCCGAGACAATTTTTTCTTCTGATATGAGCAGGTAGTCGATCTCGGAAATAATGCCAAGACTATAATTCAGTTAGTTGTGTTCGGACACATTAACATCTACTTACCCAAATTTTTCCAATTTAAGAAGGATTGTGAATCGAACTGGAGAAGCAGTTTCTGTTAAAAGGTCTCCAGAGCGCAGCCATTTGATGATCTTCCGTTCACCAATAGTGGACTGTATGAATGAGAAATAATGACATCTTTTGGAGACCGCCTTTTAAGTTGTTTAAGACACCAAATCTGAGTAGAATTTCTCCAGGATTCGCATTCACACATATTTTTACTTTTTTTTATTTCTTTTTAATAAGCAGTGCCATTTTGATGGTTTATAGAAATGATACTGAAGAAAAATAAAATTCGGACCTAGCTGCTGCATCCACCCTGGAGTGTAATAAAGGAATACAGATTCTCTCGCCAGGGCTAACCCGGTCTATAAGCAATCTTGAAACATTACAATCAGAGTTCCCGAAATATCTCCAAGTCGTTGCCACTAAGGTAACCAGTAGATTGACACTAGCGGGGAAATCTAAGTGCCTCCTGTTTCCAAACAAAGGAAAAGTACGTGTGTTGGGGACAGCGCCTAGCTCCTCAACTACTAAGACCCTCTCTTCTAACCTGACGAATATCCGCGCACGCTAAACTCGCAGGCGGTTTTCTTTCCATGAGAAATTAGAAACCAAGGAATATAACAGCATCTCAGTTTGAGTTCTAGTCTCCAAAAAAGAAAACCAAGGAGAAGGAAGAAAATAGCAGAAGAAGAGAAAGAAATGACTCCGGGATCGTGAATCCCGTTTTACCAAGAAGATGATGCCTTGACGGGCTAGGATACCTCGGGATTTCCTCACGAGGAGAGTAATCCGTTGGAGAGTTCTTTATGAAGACTCAAGAAATGTAGTGCGAATTATTTACAATTGCCAAAATTTTCGTAATTATAAATGTATAATGTTAAATTGCATAGTAAATACTCCTGTAGTTGATTTTCAATGAAAAAAACCACAGTAATGGACCCATTGATACTTATTCATCTGTAAATATACTGTGACGACTTAAATAAAATTATCAGAAATACGTTCGAAATAAAGAGCTAACAGCAGATCAAGAATGATTACATTACATAAGGCAAGAACGACTTTTATAAAAAGTACTGCTAATTTTCTATCAGAATGTTCCTGATAGCAATAATTTTTTGCTACTATTTTCTAAGATTACCGTTATAAGGCTGTTTCTAAGACTACTGTTATAAAGCTGTTTCTAACACGTTTCTAAGGCTGCTGCTATACTAACTTCATCGAAGTTGCAAACATTTCAATGAAAGAAAAATAATTAATCTTATTAATATCAATTTTGCATTTTTTTCAGGCTCCTATGCGGGTGCGGTAGTGGGAATACCTGTTTCGGGTTTTTTAACGGAACTGGCTGGTTGGCAGGCGTGTTTTTATTTCTACGGTAAGCATACTTATATTTCTACAGTGTCTGTTTTGAGCAGTAAATACTGTAATGGTCGTAAGTGTAAATATTCTAATTATGATATAAATGTTGTTAGGGACATCTTGAATCCATAAATAATTCATATTTGATGCTAAAAGAAATCGCATGCAATAAAATTAAAAGCTGATTTTCATTCATCTTTTAATTACTGCTATTCATACACTAGTTAGGTGAAAACTTTGAACCGTTCATAAGTAGAAGATCCACTAACACTTAGGACACATTCAGAACACTTCATTACAATTTGATCAGGCTGTATGTTAAATATATTGAAGTAGGTATAAGTTATATTAAGCGACATAATCTCCTAATTTAATGAACTAATATAATTTTATCACCTAAGCATTTGGTAAATTTCTCTTTATACAGAATTCCGCAAGAATAACTTTCTTTTTTGACTTAGTAACCTCAGTCAAACCCCTTTATTATTGACTTGGTGCGACTGAAATGTTCGGTTGGCATGTTTCACCTTCAGACAAGTAGATGAAAGGAATGATACTTAATTAGTAAAAATAATCTCCTTCAGCATTCACACACTCTTACAGTTGCTCCATCAACAGATGGATACCGTAACGAAAGAAGTCAGGAGTCTGTGATGCGAAGCTGTCGAATACATGCAGGACTTCTTTGTCCTCAACAAAATATTTTGTCTCGGAATTCGATAGATGTAGCCAGCTGGCGAAAGAAGTGATAAACAGTGAGACATGAATCATGCAAGTATGGTAAGTAAGGGAAAATTTAACACTGGAGTTTAAGAAGCCTGCATAGTCGTCTATAGAACATGTGAGCAGATTTTTCATGCAACAGGAAGGCACTGTCGACTATTTTAGATGCCTGAGAACAAACTGATGTTGCCTTCCATGCTGTTCAGAACTTTAAATATGCCCCGTAATAGTTTCATTCTTATCGAATAAGATGCGATGAACCACTCCAAATGTAGAACACCATTCGTGAAATATGTTTTGCAGGTATAGAGTTTGTATAGTTGTTGGGATGGTGCTCTAATCATTAATTCACGATCCATCAATTGAGTTAATCGTTTGCGGTTTTAGGGATGTATCTATTTCTACCGATATGTAGTAATCCAGTATATTTTTGTTCCATTTATTCCTCAGAATAAGCGACGTGAATGCTACCCCATGGTGTGCCTTATTGACCAGCTGCAATTCATGTCACATTCCTGTGTCCACACTTTTCACTTCACGAATGACATGGAGGCAATAAACAGCAGTGGAACAGCGTACAAAAAGTTTGTTTACAGTAGCATAAACATTCTGTCGTGGATCACGTTCGATGGTATTCTTAGGGAGCTAGCTCATCGTTCGATTGCCATGGGTCTTATTTTGAAATACTGCATTGTCAGC
>KK121921.1:56866-68720 GCA_000611955.2 Stegodyphus mimosarum | reverse complement strand
GCAGGAAATTTTTGGTAACAACGGAGTAAGGTATGTTCGGTAGCTGTATGTGTACCAAATGTAATGGTAAAGCTTTGTGCCACAAGCCAAGTAAAATATCTCAGTTGTAACTCATAAAATAAAAGTATTTACAACTATATTTCCATTACGGTTCATTTTCATGAGACGCCGTTCATCTTATGTCTGTTGATGGTTTCAAGCACCATAGCCTGTCTAAAGACTTATAATGATGTTGTGATGTGCTCAAATGTCTTCAATAATATTTATGGCAAGAGTCTGTGTTTCTGCCGTATCTGCAATCGGATACTTCAATCGCCCCAACCTAATAATCACAAGAATTATAAATTTCTTACAGAAAAACGTAAGCATGTAGTAATGAAATAGCATTATGATATTTTATGTGAAATGTTCAAACTTTTATCCATCTCATGTGGCTACACTGTTTAAAAATAGATATAAATTCTGTATTTTGAATAGGTTTTCTGTTTAAAGACTGCAAAAAACAGCTTGGTTCCATAAGTAAATGCTTTCAAAGTTTATAGATAACTCATTATAGCCAACTTAATTTTCTTCAGTGTGTACATGACCGACAATTTTTTCCTGCAGCAACACAATTCATTTTAAATACAGAAAGCTAAATTTTATAAAGTATTTTCGCCCTTCTTCCAGCATACCATCGTGGTGTAAATTTAGCCCATTCGGCGCACATGCGAGAGGTCCAGCTTCGAGCCCTCGCGAGGACCCTGCACATTTATAACATCCCCTGTTTCGAAAAACACCTAATGGCTCTACAACTTGGAAGTATTAATTTGATTTAATATAAGAAGAACGTTATTTTACGTTCCGAAGTTTTCTTCAAATCATATAAAGCTAAATCGCGTAAAAAATCCTTTTGTTTAAAACTTAATGCTATTCTAGTAATGCACCTAATCTCATTCCATGTAATTTACTTCATATCAGCAAATAAATTTAACTATCTGATGAGAAGAATTCCAGACCTTATACTTCAGTAAATGTCCCTTCACTTAAAATAATTCGAGCAATACCAGATACTGGACTTAAAGTAAGTTCCCAAATTTTAATAATTTATTTAATCTTGTTTGGGAAACTGTTTATCATCAGTTAAGAGGAAATTAGTTTTAACAATGGATTAAATGATTTTTTAACCCTTTCTTATAACTTTTTCTTTGTTTCTCAGCTAAAAAAAAGGACTAGTAAGCTTTTACAATTTTTACCAAACTTTTTTTTTTATCATAAAAGTACTGAAAGCTCTAAAACTTGAAATAAAAAAATCTGATGTGCACACCACATTACTTCCATGTACGGAATATTGAATTATACACATTTTTTGCTGCATTTCATTTAAACTTATTTCCTCGAATTTCATTAGATATATTTCTCATTCAATTAATTCAGTTCTCACTTCCCATCAAGGCAAAAATACATAAAATCCCAAAATATATTCATTAACAATTGAAAAATATTCAAAAATATAAAACATCAAATACGATTAAAACAATTAAACATTTTTTTACAATTAAAATTAGAGTTTCTACGCAAAAACAAGCAATTCCACCAGCGTACAAGAAGGCAGATTTCTCCGTGAACAAAACTGAAAGTTTACTTGTGGTCCCAAACACATATGGCTGCTATGGTAAAAAATTAGGCTTAGTCGCTCTTAAACAACTTTTAAACTGTCGATAATTCTACAATTACTGTATGCAGATGAATTAAAGGTGTAAAAACCTTAAACGGAAGATAAGAACAACATAATTCAATCATTTTAAAAGCAAAAAGTGCACAATTTACCATCATATATGAATAAAAAAATTAGCTCACTGAGTCAAGTGGCAGATTGGGTATATATATATATATAGATAGACAAATAGATATGTATATAATAAATTACAATAATCTTATATATATATATATACTTTTGCTGCGGCCGATTGCAACCAAAATGGGAGGTGCACAATTATATGTTAAAGCAGTCCTATATGCAAACTTTCAGCATTCTGAAACTACTCATTTTTGAGTTATGCGAGATACATACATACGCACATACAAACATACATACGTACAGACCTCACAAAACAATCTCTTCTGAATCCATTTTAAATATTTTTTCTAAAGCGTTTTGGGAAAAAGAATCCTTTATTCTGTCCTTACGTACATATGTCACGCAAAAACATCGTTAAATTGGATTCGATAGCGGTCAAAATGGATATTTTCATTGAAATAATGATAGCCGAAAATTTTCGCGATTACAGTACTTCCTTTACTCCGTACATGGAAGTAGAAAACGAACGACCCGACAAAATCTAGTGTAAAGTAGCCTTCCAAAGAGAAAACAACATAAAATCAAATTATTAAAAACATTCCTCTAAAATGGAAAAATGTGAACATTGTTTTGGAAAGTAAAAAAGCAAAAAGTATTTAAATAGTGCAAATGAAAAATGGTTTTATATATCACTGTAGGTGTACTTTCTAATCAAGATTTATTCTTTTAAATTTGTCAAAAAAATATATTAACTTATTTATAGGTTGTGCGGGTGTGGTGTGGTATGTTTTTTGGATGTGGATGTCATTCGAAAAGCCTTCCAAGCATCCTACCATAACTCAAGCGGAGTTGATATATATCGAGAATAGTATCGGAAAAGTAGCAACATCTACTCCAACGGTAAGAATTGCTCTGAAGTCCAAAATATGAAAGTGAACTTTATGCATGATTTATAAGATATATGTACTCTATTTTAGCGGATATTCCTCATTAAATGATAGCTTCTGTATCCTCAGACTTTGAAAGAAGAGATCAGTAGATGTTCATTAGCGGCCACTACCTGAAAATGGACAGAACTTCGTTCGCATTGCTCACTAACCGGAGATTCGATTATATAATACACTGCTGGTCACCCAAATTGCAACACCAAGAAAGACAAGACATATCACAGCAAAATTTATTTAGTAGATTACATGTTGACCAAGTATCAAATGATTAAATTTATAGACTTCTGTGAAATGTGGTTCCTTCCAGAATCAGTAGCCAGAGTAGCCGCCATTGTTGGAGATCACCGCTGCCACACGCCTCGGTATGGATTCAAAGAGACTTTGGATGTCTTCTTGGGGTACAGCAGTCCAAGCAGCTTCCGCACATCGTCAAAGTTGATCTGGTGTGGCAGCTTGGGATGTAATCTGAGTCAATCGTTCAGCAACCATGGACCACATATTTTCTATCGGCAAAAGATCCGGAGAGCGAGCTGGCCAGTGAAGCAATTCAATCTGGCGATTGACGAAGAACCCTTGGACAATGCATGCCACGTGTGGTCACGCATTATCCTGTTGAAATATGGCTGTGGGCAAGCCCTGAAGGTAAAGAAGGACAACTGGCTCCAACACCTCAGAGATGAAGCGCTGGCTGTTTAAAGTACCGGCAATGCGTACTAGAGGAGTGCGAGAGTGATATCCAATACCGCCCCATACCATAATACCTGGTGCAGGACCAGTGTGGGGGTGCATAACGCAGCTGTTCAGCATCCTCTCTCCACGGTGTCTCCAGACTCGAATCCGACCATCGTGGTGTTGCAGACAGAAGCGTGACTCGTCAGTAAAGACAATTTCATTCCATTCTGCAGTTCACATCCTTCTTTCATCGCACCATTGGCGGCGGAGGCGTCTGTGGTTCTGCGTCAAGGATAGACGAAGCAATGGACTTCTTGCGGACAGACCGCTCTGCTGTAAACGGCGTCGAATGGTACGCGCGGACACTGGATGATGCGTTATAGACTGAATGTGCTGTGCTACGCTTCGTGATGTGACTGAGCGATCCGTCACTGCCATGCGCACAATGTTCCTGTCATCACGGGAAGTGGTGCACTGAGGTGGATGCGATCGAACACGTCAGTCCGTCGTACCCTCCTGCATCCAACGGTCACATATCCGCATTACAGTTGCTTGGTTTCGTCCAGGACGACTACCGTTTTCCCTGAAAGATAATCCACACTCTCGGTAGGCCACTATCCTTCCTCTGTTGAAATGGGATACTTGATCAAACGATGATCACTGTTTACTTCGAGGCATAATTGATCGTCTTTTTGGAAAAACCACAAGAAAAACACAATTGCCGAACTTGAAATCGTCGAAAACTGCAAGCCTTAAATAGCGCTTTGAAGTGGTGCCACAGACGCGCGTGATGTGTATCTGCGCTGAAATTCTAATCATTTGCATATCTCACCTCCGCTATTGCATGTTGTAAATTTCATGTTATTTGCATGCTTCCTTCAGGGTGTTGCATTTACGGTGACCAGCAGTGTATATATACAGAGATTTCTTATACATATCTATAAAAATTTCTATTATATATATCTATAAAGAGACTCCTTAGTATTTGCTACAAGTCTCACATTCTTACTTATACCACATACTACAGTAACTGAGGTATAATATAGTTTTTGCGTACAATTTTGACTAGTGCAAGGTATTAACAAAATCTCAATTTATATATAACGAATTGAGATTTTACTATTAAATTTCTTTTTCTTATTCTCTAGTTGCTTTTAGTAAGCTTTAACTTAAAGGGCATATAAATTTCTGCAATAAAACAATTTTATTAAACTTCCTTAGAACTCCAGAATAAAGTAAAATAAATTTATTGCTGGCTGGAATTCCAAAGTAACTGTTTATAAATACAGAACTGATCAAAATAGCACTTGAAAGCACACTGACTAACTGTAACTCATCACACGTAACTTTTAAAAATGTTATTTAAATGAGTTAACTTGTGTCGTAATAATTTCAGGTTACTCATTTTTCATAGCGGCTATGAGTTAAAGAGCTCATTTATTAATCCATGCTTCATTGTTGCAGGCTGTAATGCATCTCGCTGTTTAAGCCTATCCAAATCAGACGTATGTCTCCTCCTTTCTAATTTTATTCAATGTCTTATATATAGTTGACTCTTTCGTACTCTCCAGCTATTCCTCTCATACTTCTGTATCTGCACTTGTAAGGAATATTGTTCCTCCTTACCACGCACCTTCGTGATATAATTGAAAACACGTGCGACTAGCAAAGGGCGGCCCGAAGTTTGGACATTGCTGATGTTTTCGTGTTTTCTGCTTTAAAAATCCTAATAGTCTTTACAAGTAGTGCCCGAACTAAAATGTTGAGCATGATAAATCTTTCGCACCTGGATTTGGCCACCAGACTCCTCTTTCCCAGTCATCCTTCAAATGGAGAAGAATGTAAGGAAATTTCTCCCTCCTCATCACGTGCCTTTGTTATGTAGTGGAAGCCTATCCAGCTAGCATGGGAAGGTTTGGATTCGAATATCGGAAGGGAAATGTTGATTGTTCATGTTTCCTGCTCCGAAATAAACCCCCGTGACTCTATACACTAAGGAAAAAAAACCGACAATTACGAAGTTAAACTGATTAACCGAAGGATATATATTTTAAAACCTGATTTGTTTCCTATAAAATTTTATGAAAAGCAACGGAAACACTAATGTTTAATATTTTATAAAGCATAAAAGGCGGTAGGAACAGATTATAATTAAGAAAAAGACTTAGGGAAAAATCTTTCGAGTAATAACCGTTCCCTTTTAATAAACTGACATAGCCATGGCACTGTGCTAAAACGATCGCTTTGTATTGAAATAAGGAATACCTAGCAAAATAATAATATCATAAGTAAGAAAATAATAATCAAAATATCACAAAAGCCTCAAAATTTTAGATCATTTTAAGATCAAAAGATTCATTTTTTATAACTGTGCAAGATTTTTTTTTATTCTGTGAAATTTATCACATGGATTATATTAATATCCTATCTATGTTATAATTTTTAGAGTCTCACTCGATATATGACGTAAAAATTTCGTACGGTTATCATAAAATGACATAGCTAGTTAAAGGTGAACTTAGAAACATAGAACGTGAGGAAGATATTGCAATGTTTTTAATATAAGTACAAGTAATTTCCCGCCCGAATACATAAGAATATGGGTTCGAAGCAAGTCATTATCCAAAAAAAACACCTAAGTTCTACGATGACGCGATATTCCAAGTGACAAAAAATGACTTTTAAAATGTTGTGCATAAAATGAAAGCTACAGTCATAAATATTTTCAAATAGTGAAATAGTGACACAGTGAAAATAATAGATAAGAAGCAGGAAATTAAATTAAAGTTAAAACAATGTAAAAAATTGTTTATTACAAATGCAGATAATAAATGCTTTTCTTATCAAGAACGCGTTGCTACGTTCAACGTTGATACAACAAAAATGTCACTACACACATCAAACTGGACATTCAGAACTTTCCTTGTAATATGTTTACTTTAAGCCACTCAGTGTACTGAAATTAAATGGGTAGATCTTAGACCTTCAAATTACCTCAGAGCCAGAAATACCTCTATGTTAAATCATGGGAGCAGCATGTGAGAGCCTGGGAATAGGAAATGATCCTAGATGACGCTACCATTAACATAGTACGGAATCAGTCACTTCACACTCATTAGTAAGTGTGATAAGGTAGCATCCAAATTGCGTTCTGTAAATCCCATAACTAAGTAAATCACAACTTGATCAAGAAAAACCACAATTTTTTTAAAGTGCGCAAACGTAGACAAGAGAACTGATTCTTTAAAAGATTATAAGGTATTTCTCCAGCCTTCTTAGCATGCCTTCGTGGTTTAGTGTTCAGCAAGCTCGGCGCGTATTCGACAGGTCCGTGGTTCGAGTACTGGCGAGGGCATTGCTCATTTTCCATGATTCCTGCTTCCAAAAAACCTAATGTCTCTACAAGATAATAATTTGTGTTTCAATTGCCTTTTAAACACACATAAGGTTAAAAATTGTAAATGTGTGCATAAATGTGATCATTCTGGATAACCTTATCACAGTTAATATACATAGAGAGGTTAAACAGACCAGAACCCAAATCTTTTCCTTCAATACAAGCCAACCCGTTTAAGTCATGAGCAGTCACATCCAACTACAGTGTCGAAAGAATAGCTAGAATCCACTGTCCTGTGTGAAAGCGCTTCGAGCATTAAACATAGTCTGTGTTCGGCAGTGATTAAAGACATAATGCAAAGTAAGGTTTAATAAAAGGCAGATGTTTGTTGGATTCAGGAAGTCAAAGATCATTAATTACTAGAGAACGCGCAGAAAGATTGGGTTTGAAAGTTCAATTTCAGTTTCATGTCTAGGCACTTTTATCACTGTGAGTAACGAGGAAGTTGATTTATTGTTTTATCCCTACTTTATTAGTGGCTTTAAAATTCCAATTACTGCTTTCGTGATAGAAAGTATTAGCGATAATCTCCCTTTTGTTTCTTTATCTGAAGATATTGGTAATAATTCCAGCCATTTGGTTTTAAGTGATCCATTATTTTATAAATCAAGCAGAACTGATATTTTATGAAATGTGTTTTGGGGTTTGTTTAGGGATAAATGTATATTTAACATTAATAAATGGAAATATTATTAACTGTGGTGAAAATTTACCTTTTGTCGTGAGTTCAAATCTAAAGTGGATTTGAATCTCAGCAGCTTTTGAGATCCTTAAACAAAGTAATCCAGTGTCAGTAAACCACGTAAGGGTAAATACTGAAGATGGAATTAAGTCATTTTGGAAATTAGAGAGTATCCCAGAGTCCCATTTCGCATATTCGTAATAAACTTGGGAGATACTTAGTTGAGTTTCTTTTCAAACCTGATAGGAACTGTTTGGGTAACTCGCAAGAAATGCCTTTTCGCAGACCTCTTTATTTGAAGAAAAGATTATCTTCATCGTAAGAAATTTATAATCAGTACAGAAAGTTTATGCAAAAATACTTAGTGTTGGTTGTATTGAATTAATTTCATCAACTGATTGTAAACTGGAAAATGAGTTTCCATATACCTCACAGTTTTGTCTTAAATGACTCAACGACAAAACTGAGAGTAGTGTTTTAGGCAAGTGCAAAATCATCATCGGGTGTTTCGCTTAATGACAATTTAATGGTTGGTTGACAATTTAACGCTCAACTGTACAAGTACTGTATTAGCTTGGCTAATGTCTGAACCTTACCAATGGCAACCGTTTGTAGCATATAGTGTGCCAGAGATTCCGTCTGCTGCTTCAGAGGAAAATTGGAATCGCATTCAAGGAAAAAAGAACCCAGCTGACTATGTGTCACGAGGACTTTGTCCGATGTAGTTTTCAGTTCATAAATGTTGCATATCTTGTTGTGTTGGACAAGTTCAAACCGTAAACTTTTCTTATGAGCTTAAAAGTATTAAAGCAAAGAAATCATTACCTACAAATTCTCACATTCTTAATTTGCACCCTTTTCTAGATTTAGTACTTTGAGAGTTGGTGATAGGTTACGAAATGGCAACTCAAAATTCTGCCAGAAGCATCCAGCTATTTTTTCTAATGAAACATATTGTACAATGTTCTAGAGGAAGTATTTGTATGTTGGAGCTGAATCATTACTATATCATATTCGGTAAGTCTGTTGGCCATTAAATTGTAAACCACTATTTTGAAACGTTGTGCATGAATTTAATTTTTGTTTCGAAGCCAAATTAACTTTTAGATAACTTACCTCGAGATCGAGTGAATCAAAACAACACGCTCAACTGTACAAGTATAGATTTTTGCGGGCCTATTTTATAAGACATAGTGTTTACAGTAAAATTTACGTTTTTATTTTCATTTGTTTCGCAACTCGTGTAATACATTTTGAATTAGATACAAATCTTGCACCTTAATTGTTTATTGCTTTATTGTATAATATTCCAGATGATAGATAATGATTTGATATGAAATGATTCTTTTCTAGACGTGAAAAAAGTAGCAAAATTATTTAGTGATAACTCTAAAACTTCATTGGAGCTGGCAATGAAATAAAGAGGCTTTGAACATTTAAAAACCCAGGTGAAATATTAACAGGATATCTAACTACAGCTGGTAATGAATGGAATTTTATTCCTCCCAGGTAACCCACTTTGGGAGGATTGTGGGAAGCGGAGAGTGAAGGTTTTTAAGTGCCATTCAAAACGTTTCACGGGTAATGCAAAATTAACTTTAGAAGAGTTTATGACAGTAACAAATCAGATTGAAGGAATACTTAATGGATGTCCTATTTCTCCTCTGTCGAACAATCCAGACGATCTCGAAGTGCTAACTCCTGCACATTGTTTGAAAAGTCATTCAATAACAGACATACCTGAGAAAGATTTTAGTACTTTACCAGATAACAGACTTTCCCACTCGTAACGTGTAACAAACTTGATTCTACTCATTTGGAAAAAGTGATCACATACTTACTTAAACAATTTACAGCAAAGGAATAAGGGGGTTCTTACTGAGAATAATGGGAAAATAGAGACTTTAGTTATCATTTAAGAATGATAACTAAAGTGATAACTAAAGTTACTCAGCTACAAACTGGCATGTTAGCTGAGTACTAGGAAGACTACTAGACTTCTAGCACTAACCAGCTAGTGAGACCAAAAGTAGAAATCTTCAGTAATTTAATTATTATTTCGAATTCTGTTGGCCAATTCCAAATTTAGCTGAAAGAAATTGGTCGAAATAGAAAATATATTTATTTTGCTTTCAATGATTTTTCACAAAAAAAACTTTCCAAAGTAATTTTTAATGCATGAAAAGATTTTTTGACTTAAACACACATACATTTATTCTATAAATTGACCAAAACTTCGGTAGGCCAGCAAGTACAATTTCCTTCAAACAACATATTATAGTTATTTGTTGAGATATGAATACATTTTTTACACTTCGGAGTTTATATTTATTCTTATTTTCACATCTCCTACAATCCAGATATCTTTCTTACAATGAGAGGATGTAAAAATAGAGCTAAAAGAGCTATTTAAATAAATATGCATTATTCGGGAAACTGTAACTCTGCATCTCAGATTACTCAATGCTACTGTTTCATCCCATGTTAAAAAAAATCTCCATATGCCCCGCCTGACACATCTTCCACTGGTTGCCAATGGAATATATACATTAGAAAATTTATTACATTTGCTCTTGATTAATATCAAAAAAGATTTAGTATCTTATACATAAACCTTAACTTCCAAATGTGGAATGTTTCAGATATTCTGAGTCAAATATTCAGAAGTATGCAAAAACAAATGTAAATTCTATAACGCTGAAATGTAGAATTATTCAGATTTAAATAACTCCTTCATATTCTATTCAGTGTAAATTTAATAATTCTGTGATTTTTAGATTTGTTCTCCTGCACAAGATGCAAATGTACGCAGTATAAAATCTAAAGTGCTGTGAAAATATTATTTAAATGCTCGTTGTTATGTGCATTTTTCAGCTGAAAACCACGCCGTGGGGGAAAATGTTTACCTCCATGCCAGTATATGCCATCATTGTTGCCAACTTTTGTCGCAGCTGGACATTTTATATGCTGCTCATTTCGCAAACTACATATTTCACTGAGGTCTTCCATTTCAACATCAACGAGGTATGTTGACTCATTCTTTTTCAATTAACTTTAACAATTAACTTTTCAATTATTGTTTAATTAGTATTCCTTATCATTAAAATGAGGTGTTTAAAATATTTTAATTTAAAATCAGCAAGCAAAAGATCGCTGTTGTTCTATTTTCTTCTCATCCTGAGATGTGCACCTAAAACCATGAAGTACTCCCCTTCCGTCATTTGTCCTGGAGTCTGATGTATTAGCTGAGTGAGATTCTGTGGTTATTCCCGTGTATAACGTAAATACCATACAAAACTCCTCGCTTGTACTTTTCGAGTGAAGTAGTATATCCTTCCGGAAATTCGAAAGTTTGCTCTTCGAGCTTCCACTAAGTTTTTTTTCTTGCAAAGTTTTGTTCCAAGATCACCTTTTCTTTGTAGTTTGTACTCGAATTAAAGTGAGCACAAACTATAATAAAACATAAAACTTAAATTTGTAGCTTTCGACCTTTCTTTAACCGCCTTTAGATGAATCAATCAAATGTTTAACATTTCCTGCAGTTAAATGCAATTACGGTGAGACCCTTTGAGCAAACTCTGTATTAGGCACGAGGGAGGATGATGTCCATAGAAATCCTCGAAAGAGGGATTAAACAAACTCGCTTGCTACGCTACGGGAGTCCCCTTGCCGTAACACAGACCTTTTCAAAGAACTCGCTTTCAACCATTGGAGATTGAATCGGCACACCGGGAGTGCTCGTCAATCCTCGGGCGAGCAGAGACCACCAAGGGAGGAAGCAATCTAAAGACTCCTTGTTTCTGGCCCTCGTGCTAGCCGGGATGGCCGAAGCCACTACCGTCCGAGACAGCATAGGCTGCTCTTTCTTGGCAGTATGGACCGGATTCCTGTTATTTTGCGGCTACTGTCATACTATAATACTAAGAATGTGAACTAATGAAGCAGTGGCAAAACTACTGGGACACAAGCACCACAGGCAGAAGACTGTATGATTTCCAATCAGAAGTTAACCAGAGTTTAAATAGCAGCTCCTCGCACCTTACACAGTATCTGACAGAGCATGGCCCATATATGTCGTATCTTCACAGATTTCGCCTAAGAGACAGTGACCAATGTATTTGTGGGAGTACTGGTGATCCAGATCACTATCTGTTTGATTGCCCTCACACAGCGAATTTACATTTAAAAAGACCAGCTGAAATCAATATGCCGGCATGGCTTAAGAACACAATTAAGAACAAATATGCGCTCAGCCGCATTAGAGACTGCACTACCGTTGCTAAAAGCATTGCTGACAGCCTGGAGTGACTTCTTTTCTTGGACACTGTGCCGTCAGCAGCCCGCTCTGTACATATATTAATTTACTTAATGTCTTA
>KK121921.1:4569-51460 GCA_000611955.2 Stegodyphus mimosarum | reverse complement strand
ATATTTAACTGCCAATATTATTTAATATTTTTCATTTTCAGCGTGTACAAATCTTTAATTTCTGTGCATTCACTATATTTTTCGAGTGAAGTAATTTACGATAATTTAGCATAAACCAGAATTTTTTACGTAAGAAATATGTATAAATTTAATTTGAATGAAAATGACGTGCATTTTTTAATACCCACTCAAAGGTCAGTTTTCCTTCAGAATTTCTCCACGATGGTATCTCTGCTTTTAATCAGACAGCCCTTGCATGCCTTATCCTATTTAATAAAAGCTTAACCTGAACTAACTGCATAATTAGAAATATTTTAGCATACATAATTTTATATTTACATTTAACAATCAAGTTTCAAACTTTTGACTTAAAATCCATTTTAGGATACAATCATCGTCAATTTATTGTTTACTGTTTCCAAAATTTAAATAAATAGGAAAATGCAATTTAATCTCTTAAATAAGCCGAAAGAAAAAGAATGGAACTTTTAAAATACTATAAAATTCAATGTTAAAAAGAAATTTTTTTCTTACTGAAATCTTGGTTTAAAATAAATAAAAATTTAAATGTATATTACATAAAAAAGGCTCTAATTTAATTCCAAGTCATAAAAAATATAAATGATTTTTAACTGAAACATTAAATTTCAAAACGTGATTTTTTAAATATTACACTATACTGTTATTAGCTTTTCATTTCATTTTATTAACCTATGTTTTCGTAATTAATAAAATATATCATATGATAAAAAATGAAATTAAATCTGTGCTTACCTCTGAAATGTTACGCCTGGAATACGTTTTAAAGATCTGTTTGTGCACCAATAAGCACAGCAAGATCCCATACTGAATACTCTTCAATACACGGTATCAATATTCAATTCCTTTACTGTTACTGGTTCTCGATTTCTCAGACAAATCTTTAATCCAGGCGAGAGTTAATCGAGAATCGAAAATTTCGCCACTTTTTAATTGTGATACTGACAGTAAATATTGTAATATGCTCTAGGTGGCCACACTTTGTTTATGAATGAGACCTGCGTACGTTAAGAAGCGAGCATGAACCTCGAATTTCCGAGAAGAAGAAATTTACATGGGAAACATTTAACAGGACCATTTACAATCGGACCTCCTTCGGCAGAATGCACAATGACCTATTTTCAAAGTTTGTTTTGATGCTGTGACACGTTCACATGGTCGCAACATCTTGACCACACGTGGTACTTCGGCCGAATCGGCAAATGTTTCTGTCTTCTGTTCCACACATTTGTGTAAATTGTATATAATTTTATACAAATGCGTGGTTACAAATGAAGGAAAAGTTAACTTATTAGCATATCTGTCTATATATTTATTAATTTTGATGAGGATTACAGGATTCAATTAGGAGGTAATATCATTTTTTAGTGGCCCAAAGTGATATTTTTCAGTTATATAAAAATAAAATGTTAAGTTTAAAATGAGCAACTATTATGCCTCTCCTCTAAAATTTTTTAAAACGTATATGTTATAATATTATGTGGAGGACAAAAAATGTATTTTATTTAAAACATTTTGATATTTGGAATATAAAATAAAAGTAGCGAATACTCTATCAAGGGCATCCAAAGAAGCATACATATTTTCACTTTTATATAACCACTTAGTTATAAGGAAATTGAGCTTTAAAATGTGTTCTATTTTTGCGATATTTTAACATTTTAAAAGTACCTTAAGGTAATTTTCATTCTTTATGCATAACATAAACATTTCGCTGAAATCTATATTTTTGTAGTCCAGTAGCTTAGTATTTTATAAAACAAATTCATAATCAAAATCACGGTTGCAGTTTATCGGAAAAAAACCAAGATGTAATTTTTTCATAAATGCCGCTAAACTGTACAAATTGCTATTGCCCATCCAACAATGAATGTTTCTTTTATGCGAAAATGTACACGATTTTCGATTGGTGTGCAAGTGCCGTTTGTCAAAATACTGCCAAAGAGCTGTCAAGGATGCTCTGGACGTAAACAAAAAAACACCCCCTCTGGAGACCAAAACTTGGGAATCCTGCGTCAGTCGTAGTGCGGGGTTAACGCCTTCTTTTATTCTTACCTCCATAAAAGCTACAGTTTGAAATATGGATTTTGTCTTTCACTCGGATCATCCATGTTTGATGGCTTCAATATTAGGGGTAATTTTCCTTCCACCTCATTAGTTCGTTAGTGTTTTCTACATGTGACTCCTGCTTCCTACCCTTTTGATCCCACTGAAGATAATGGTTTGCTGAATATACGTATTTTGTTCTATTTAATTGTTCTATTTTAGGAATGGATTTATTAGGTTTTCGGGCATTCTAGATCTATTTTCCTCAAGGAAGGGATAACCTTGTAGAGGCTTTTCTAAGGGATAATAGTTCTCAATAACTTAACATGGGGAAAATCACTACACTAGCTTATTGGACGTCTTTTATCTACCTTTTGAATTTCTAATTCAATGCATGCCTTTTGTTCAGCTGATGATCCTTTTTCACCTGTCGCTTTTTTTTCTGTTATCTTGATGCTTCTTGTATAACTTTCGTCCCCATTCCATTTATAAACTATTTTCTGCTTAATCCTGGTCTTTACTGCTACGTTTTAATTAATTCTTGTTCCGATTTTCTGATATTTTTTGTAATGCAATCACTTTACTGAAACTTTCTTTAACTATGGAGCTATTTTTTTAGCTTTCTCCAGACAACCTCTCAACTGTACTAGCCTACTCTACCTTCTGTATCTTTGCACTTCTGTCTTTCGAGAAGATGTATTTTTCATAAAGCAGTTTTATTTGGTATTTCTTTATTATAAAAGTGTTATTCAAAATGTAAATTGCGCTTGATTATTTAAGCTCGAGAAATTTTTATTGGTCGGCACATTGTAATACGGTATGCCACAAGTACACGGTTATGTTTAAATGTAATCTCTGTATCTTTGTAATTACTTGTCTTAAAGCTCAACTAAATATTCAGTTTACTGACAACAAAAACCTTGTCTTTGGTTATAGAGCATCGTAGAAACGCTATTTGCATCTACTTATCATTTTTAAATTGTTGCCGATCCAGACACCTGTTCCTATGCAATTTCCCAGACGTACATTCGGTAACTGCTGTGATTCGTTTTATCAAAGCTGAGAAACATAGTATCTTCTGTAATCAACTTTGATGGCTTTCTTTGGCTTTCAGTATTTGCCTTTCAAGACAGAGAGCCAGGTTTTGAATATAGCAGCCAACTTATAAGGTATTCTCCCACCTTCTTTGCATGCCTTCAGGGTATAATGGTCAACACGCTGGGCGCGTCTTCCAGAAGTCCGTGGTTCGAGTCCCGGCGAAGACATTGCTGATTTTTCATCTTTCCTGCTTCGAAATAACCTAATGTCTCTACAAACTGAGTATGACTGAAGTGGCATTGCTTTTGTCCCATACATCTAGTTCATTTCACAATGAATCTCATTATAGGTAAGACATTTTGCCTGAAGAAACAATGAATCTCATTATAGGTAAGACATTTTGCCTGAAGAAATTAACTTTTTTCCATATTTCAACCTTGAAATAAGTTACCTGTTAATAGGAAATTTTACTACTCTGCTACAATGCACTTCTCACCACTACTATAATAAAATTATTTCTGTAAGAAGATGTGGACATCAATTTCATTCTGTACATGCGCAAGTCTTTTCGTGGATGGGAGGCAGTTATAACTTACTTTTGAAGCTTGTATGTATATCTACTTCCCTGTCTGTAGATACAGGATTTATTGAAATTATGGCCAGTCCCTAAAAGCTAAAACTGAGCTACTTTATCTCTGAATTTGGCTGAAAAGCCGCAAAGGTCTAGGATTCTTTTTTGTTAGGTCAAAGTCACTACCCACTTTCCGTCTGAGCCGCAGGTCTAGGAATATAATTGAAGACATTTTTAACCACTCAGTGCTAAAATATCGAATTCCTTAGTCAGCCTTTCGTAATTTTCATTTATGACGTCGATATCAAATTGAAAATAGTACGTCTTGAGCTTTATTTAGACTGGAAAATAATCATATGTACTTTTACAGACTTTTCTACTGATAATGTTTCGAGACTATTTTCATTTTAAATTTAGTACTTTATTAATTTAAATCATTTTAGATCATTTCATTAACTATTTGCAAATGAGTTTTCTAATTTTTATTATGTACTTCATAAGTTTACCTAGCGAGATAATCCAAATGAAAAAGTTTATCACTTATTTTACAGCTGGCTTTTCAAAGAATTACAGATAGAACAATCTATTAATTCATCTATAGGTGATTTTTCGTTAAGTATGAAATATTTCCTGAGTTAACTTTTCATTTCCAATGAAATCATTCGTCAATTCATCTATAAATAATTCAGATCCATTGGACGAATTAACTTACTATACATTTAACATTATAAGTTAATATATCAATGGAGAGCAATATTTATCTCATATAAAAAGAATATCTTCATCAGCTTACAAATCAAAATTAATCAGTTAAATATATTTGTAATAATAAGAACCTAAAGGAATACAATACATAACTTGTATCACGCAAGCTATTGTAATGTGTTTGCAATAAAAAGGTATTCAAAGAAATACGATTCATGAACTATAGGTAGAAAATTATTTTGATTATTTGTCACGATACTTTTAAAAAAAGGTTTAGAACTCACATATTCTTTTCTGTTATGTGAGTAATGAAAATTATATGTTTATTATAATTATACATTTTATATAACTGTGTTATAAAACTTATATTTGACTAATTTAACACAAACAACACCCATTTGTAATTAATATCTGGGAAACGTACTCAGTGCTTAAAATAATACATTTTGAGAAGTCTATGAAGTAAATACCGTATTATTTAGAATTTAAGCCGTTATGAGTTTAAAACACAGCTGTATTTTAAAATAGAAAAACTGAAAAAATGTTTTTTTTTAAATAGCCTCTTAGTAGGATTTTTAAATTGAAAAATGTAATAATAATAAAAATATTTGTATAATAGGTATAAAACATAAGAAACAGTGTTATCTACTTAAATAGTTACTAATATAAGTATAATAAACTGCCTGATTTATTGAGAATCTTCTTGAAATGTACAATCACATTTTATATCTTCACTTTCAGAATTGGAGTTCTCATCTTCACTTTTACGCCAGGGCACATCATCTTCAATGCCACTTAAATCATTATCAATGCGATAGTTAAGAAAAAACTTATTTTGATCATTTTTTTAAATTATGAAAGGAGGGAGAGAGTGGCAGAATTAAGATATTAAAATATTCGCTTTGAATAAAAGCTACAACACTTTTACATCTTAAATTTTGAATGAAATATACCTTATACAAAGAAGAAACGAATCATCATATAGATTTATTCTTATTTAAAATATTTATTTCCTACATAAAAGTAGCTAACAATCAATAATCTAAGACAGTCAAAATTTATCTTCTTTTTTTTTTAGTCCAAAGAGGCAATTTGCCCAGAAGGATTATTACTTTCGTTTTGGCATTTTGCGTCGATTCACTAGAAGCGTTATTTCACTTTTCAAATTGTTGTCACCAAATATTATCGCCCTGTATTACATTTAATGATATTATATAATGGAGAATCGGCATAAATGTATATAAGTTTCTCGCATTGTGGTAAAACAACGGTACCTATAGCCATCCAATTTTGAATAACGTAATCCTCCTGCGAATGTGAGCATGTGGAAGCCCAAGTTGGAAATTTGGAATTTGTTTTATTATCGATTTATTATTTTGTAGAACTTTAACGATTTTTTGATTAACAAACTCAAGGATTTCAAAACGAGCAATGGCAATCTCGTGCAGGAAAAAAAATTTATCTCCAGAGCGCGATATTGTGCATCGGAAATTCTAAAGATATGCTTATTTTAAAATTGTATTGCGATATTGCTCTTGAACTGAATTTTATGGTTTAAGTGAGAAGAACATGACATTTAATAAATAAGGGTAACACACAAAATGCTTAAAAATGCCCCTTTGGACGTAGTTTAAAATCCGAAACCTTTCAGATTTTTTTTATTCATTTTATTATTTTTTTCGTCTAGTGTCTTCAGTGCTCATGGATGTTGCCATTCATTCACGATTCTATCGCTACATTTTTAATTAACTGATCACAACAAAAAAAATTGCCGTCAGTAGTTTCTTTTACACTTTTTCCCTTTTTAATTCACGACATGATGTGATAAATTTGTAAAATTCGAAAGTTGTTGTATTTTGAGAATGCGCAAATCGAGCAACTACATAGTCCGTATGTACTTAAATAGATTCTTTATATTTTTGATATACACCCTGTGTGCTATATATACTATTGTTAGTTCGTTCATACTTTATGGAAAGAATTTTGATAATTGATTTTTAATACCTAAAGGATTTTAATGCTATTCTTGAGGTGATTTGCTTCTGTCTGATAGCCTTGATTCTTAGCTATTGTTCTAGCTTGAATTTTGCATGAAAGTAAACTCTTTCTTAGCACCGTCAATTTTATTCCACGCTTCTTGGATCGTTTTCCAAAGTCTATTCGATCTTCTTGGCTACCACTTTCCTAAGACTCATTACAACAAACTCAAAGCATTAAGGTCCGTAGGCGAAGCATCAATTAATTTTTCCTAAGGCTTGTTTTCACAAACTGAAAACTCAAATGTCTGCAGAAGAAGCGTTAATTGATTTTACAGGGCTTTCATTAAATAGAATACATTTTGTTCTTGTTTCTGATTCGTTGACTTAGACATGTGATTAGAAGGTTTTTCGTATGAACCCCAGCATTATAAATGCCCTTTCCATTAAGCTGGAATTTCTTCTTCAAAAATTGGTTCTGAAATATTCTGCTGAACTAATTTTAGCCTTACTTGAGACTTTTTTCAGTTTTAACAAAATCTTGTAACTGTTATGAATCCCATTGGGAACTTTTCTGTACGAAGACATTTTGTACGCTCATTTTTGTCAGTTGAGCAATAGAAAAGTGATCTTTTTTTTTATTACATTCACCTAAATTCACCCATGCTTCATCTAAAGCTAAAAAAAAATTTCCAATTGTCAGTAGCTAGATGTTTTTCATATAATCTTTTACAATTTGTTTCCCTTTCCGCAATACGCCTTGGCAAAAGCAAATGAACTTTAGGCTTAAACTCATCCGAACAATCTTAGGATTACGGTTTTGCTGCCGTTTTTACTTGTTTGTACGAAGTAAAGTAAGTATTGTAATCGCAAAAAATTCCGGGTACCATATTTCAAGGAAAATATCCATTTCGACAGCGATCGAATGCAATTTAACGATGTTTTTACATGACGTCTGTACGTAAGGACAGAATAAAGTACTCTTTTTCCCTAAGCGAATTATAAAACTGATCTAAAATGCATTCAGAAGGGGTTTTTTTTGTAGCTTCTGTACGCTCATACGTACGTATGTATCTCTCATAACTCAAAAACGAGTAGTCTCAGAACGTTGAAATTTTGTATATAGGTATTTTGTATATATTTTGTATGTAGGATTTTGTATGTATTTTGTATATAGGATTTTATAACATGTAGTTTCGCACCTCCTATTTTGGTTATAATCGGCCTCACCAGATGTATACATATATATTCACTCTGTTACTCGACTGTCAGCTCAGTTTCTTTATTCTTATGTGTTCGTTAATTGTTATATTCTTATATGTTTATAAACTGTATGTTATAGTTGTAGAGTTTTCAGCAATTTAAAAGTTGTTTACATGAGGCTAAGACTAATTTTCTTACCTTACCAGCCCTATTTGTTTACATTTGAAACTTAACAGAATAATGAATTATTCTTTCTGCACCTTCAGTGCCTTTTAGCCGAGTGGAACCAATAGGTGTTTCAGTTTTGTGTACCGAAAACTCTGCCTTCTTTCCTGCTGGCCGAATTGCTTGTTTTTGCGTAGAAACTGTAATTTTAATTGTAAAAATCGTTTTCTTAATTGTTTTAACTGTACTTGGTATTTTATGTTTTTCTACATCTTTTGAATTTTTAATGAAAATATTTTGAGTTTTTATGTATTTTTGTCTTGCTGTGAAGTAAGAACTGAATTAATCGAATGATAAATATATTTCTAATGAAATCCGAGAAAATAAGTGTTTCGCATTACCAGCAAATATTGCGGCAGTCTGTCTGGGACAGAGGAGAATGTTTACGAGTAATGCATGCGTATTAGGTAAGCGGAGCTGAATCGTCTGTGGAAAACTGTTTCTTTTCCATTTGTTTAATTTCTTTTATACATCGTTTTATATTTATTATTGTGTTTGAATAGAAGGTAACAATGATTAGATAATTCTTAACATTGTGTAATTTTTCTGCATTCTTAGTTATAAAATGAATTAGATGTAATGCTGTTAAGTAAACTTAGCTCCAGAGTATCGCTATAGTAAATAAATGCACTCAAACCTGTGTTTCTGCGATTTTTTTTTTGTGCTAATTTTTTTTGGTACATGAAAAGTTCAATCAAATTAGAAGATAATTGAAGAAATTATCAATAAAAAAATAAAATAAATAATCAATAAAAAATGGAGCTTCAATCTTACATATCTGACTATCGAGACATACACAAGCGTCTAGTGAAGCAACAGTCGCCGCAAAAACTGCTCACCGACTACATGATATCTGAAAAAAGTCAACTTTAAGCGACTCTATTTTTTAAATTTACTCATGAAGTTTTGCGCGAATTTCTTATATGGTTGTTTTATGCGGTCCCTATCCACCGCACAAAAAACAACTTTGAATGCATAGTGAATTTTAAAGAGTGCATTTATTCTAGTTTGGTTTATGCGCTATAGACGATGTAGATTTGATTCATTTCATTAAGTTTAAATGAAATACAGAGGAAAATGCGTATAATTTGATATTCCGTACAAGAAAGTCATGTGGTGCACACATCAGCTTTTTCCTTTTCAAATTTAAAATATTAAAAATACTTTTCTTTAAAATGTAATAACCTCGATTTTTTATACAGACTTACAGTTTGTTGATACGAAAATTTTTCCTTCTAAAGTACATTTACTAAAATGTTCAAAGCAACTTCGAATTTCAGGAGACATTTTCAAACTAATTCTACATTCCAATCAAAATAAAAGAGCAGTGTTCGATTATATAGAAAATGACAAATCATTATCTCACGATACTAAAGAAAACATTTATACAGAAAATCGTTCACGTAAAGGGCGAACAGATTTCTTTATTCCAAACCCAGGAGAAAATTATGAATCCTGTAATATTCGTACATACAACTGATTCTCAAAAGTAATTAGAACTGAATAAAAAATTTCTTGTTTCCTTTTAACTTTAAATTATGATGAATCCATTCAAGAATTCTAACTCCGATTTAAAAAAGAAATTATGTTTATGATATTGAACAAAAATGTGATAAATAGAAAAAGCACTCTTAATATAAATTAGAGAAGAGATCGCGATGCGGTTGCAAATAATTTTTCTAATGAAAGTCATATTAAATTCTACTTGCAAATTTTTTCTTTACAGTCAGGAATTATTGGAGCTCTTCCTCATCTACTCATGACAATGGTGGTACCGCTTGGTGGGCAGTTGGCAGATTACTTAAGAAGGAGAGAAATTCTATCCACTACTTCCGTCAGAAAAATATTTAATTGTGGAGGTAAGTCAAATCTCTGCACGATATTTTCCAAAACGTTAGCAATAATTTGAGCAACATTTTCATAACATATTAAATTATTAGACAAGAAAGCTACTATATTATTAAAATTTTGGTGATATTCATGATGTCACTCCCCGAGTTATGAAGGCGCCATTTTCTTTGCAAACGCTCACATTTTTTTAACTCGGTATGACGCAGGCTTTCCCTCCTTATAATAAGAATATGGAAACCTAAAGCCATGAAAGGATATTAAGTTGTTAAACTTCTGTAAAAATATTAAATTGCCAGAATTGTAAAATTCAAAATTATTCAAAAAAGCAATCTGGCGTTAATGTCACTTAAAAATTGCCTTTCTGCTTAACTTTTTATTCTGTCAGTCTCTCCAGAAAGAACTTTTTTCAAAATTGTGAAAAACTGGTACTTTTTTTTCACTTATATTCAAAAGCACTCACATTTATGAATAAAATAAAATAGCTTTTCATATAAATTTAAAATTGAATATATCAAGTATGATACTAGACGTGACGAAATATTCGAATCTAAAGTTCTCAGAGATTTATTCTTAAAATGGTTAATTTGCGTGATTACTGGCTTTAGAAACACTCAACTTTTTTCTATACGCTTTGTTTTTTTAAATTTTGATATTTTGTTGCAAAATAATATATTATATCCAGTCACAGTATTTAATGTATTAGCTTCTAATAATTCATTAAAAATAAATGAAGGGTGTTAAAAGGTGAAATATATACATTTTTATTTTAATCTTCTTCTAAACGATACAATTATATATCATGCATAATAGGCTGCGCGCCACTGCTGGTGAATGTGTATCTTTTAATCTACTAAAACTAGATTTAAAAAATATGCTCGGGAACTTAACTACAATACAAAATTATCTGATAATTATGCTCAGATTAAAAAAGTCAATAATTTCACTAGCAATCAGTTTCTTATTTTGTACGAAGTTTATCAGGCGCGTGATGAGACCTTCAAACTTTAAGAGTGGGAATAGTTACAAAATAAACCCAAAAACTAGAAAAATGCATTAATAAAAACTGCAGTTCAAATTTCATAGACGTTATCTTGCAACAAAACCCATGCATGGATTCTGAGACACCTTCAAAGTTTCAGATTCCTAGATGTTTAAGTTTAGAGGCATTTTTATCTAAAATCTAGAGCCATAAATTTGAATTTTCCGTCACAAATATATTTTTGCACTCGAGTCTTTCATATGGTGATAATCTGAAAATTTTCAAATTCCAAGATATGGATATTAAAATTTTTCGATAGAATTTTGTAATCAATAATTAGATGCATGGTTTATGAAACTTATTTCATAACAATATAAAATAATAAATATACTTTCTCTTCAGGTTTCGGTCTGGAAGCTCTTTTCTTATTGGTGGTAGGATATACTCGAAGTACAGCAACGGCCATCGTGGCCTTAATCTTTGCCGTAGGATTCAGCGGATTTGCGATTTCAGGTACCTGATGTTCCGTACTATTAACAGTTGAAGGTTTTTAAAGTATGAGTTAAGTTAAACGTCAAATAAAATTGTTCGTATGTTTGTAAATAGGTATCACAAAAAAAAGCATAAAATCTGATTTTTGTTAAAACAGAATGAAATGTAAAATTCAAGAAATTCTTCTAGTATTTACCATGTGAATATATCATAATGCATAAATTTTCAAACTTAATTATATAATAAAATTCTTAATTATATAACAAACTTCTTAATTATATTATGGTATTATGGGATGGCATTGTCGATACTAATCAGATGACGCTGCAAGCTGAGCGAAAGAACTTTTTTTTTCTCTGGATAGAACACAGACGATCCCGCCATTAAGACGGTAACACGATTGAAAGACGTTTGAATGTAAAAGACGCTGATTTGTATTCATCTGTAAATAATCTCATCCGTTTCCTTCTATGAATGTAACCACTTTGTAGTTTGTAGCAACTATTCATGTTTCCATTAAATCCTCGAGTTTTCCATAAATCGGATTAATTATTGAGAGCACCTAGAGAACCATCTCTGAAGTAATTTTACAGACATCATACTCCTAGATAGTAAGTATCGATCCTACAATATAATAAAGCGATGTGCTCGAGTTTTAGTAATTTGTCACCAAAAGTCCTATTTTTATAAAGGATTATAATAATTTATAATTATTCGTGCAATTGTTGTGCCTAAACATTAAATTATGCCGTTTTTCACTAGTTCCTGAAATGAAACTTATGTAAAAGTAAGGCCTTTTTTCAGTGTCATTCACTTAATATCTGGCAAAAATTAGTTATTTTTTAAGAAATGTTCGTGTTTTGCTATCAAATTAATTATGATTCACCAATTTCAGTTTTTTTTTCTGATTTTGCCTTTTAAATACATTGCTGCATTTATACTGCATAACAGAATGTTTTCCAAACTTCCCAGCCTCGTGATTAATATACACATTTTTGTTGTTAGTAGTTGGATTAATGTGCAGGATGTTGCTGTGGATAAAAAGAAAAAACTCTTATGTGGACACTACATAACTTCTTTGTATGGTCCATTATATTATACACATTTTTTGCTGAACTTCATTTAAACACATTTCCACGAATTTTATTGGCGTTTCTATGTAAAAACAAGCCGCCCAACAGGCAGGAAGATAAAATTGCTTGTGTATTAAAATTTAATTCTAATTTTTTGTCCGGCTAGGCAGAAAGACACTGTAGTTGGTGCACTAACTGAATATTTTCACTAGTTTCATATGTAAACAAAATCCGCTTCATTAAACCTAGTTCCAATTTAAAATTTTTGGTAATTGTACAACTATTGCATGTATACTGACTAAAGTCATAAAAACCTCAACCGGAACATAAGAACAACATAATCCAATCCCTTTTAAAGCCAAAAATGCACTCTCTGCCAATATATAAGAATGAAAAAACAGAAGCTGAGTCGAGTAAGGGACGGATATATACACATAAAGAGATCGTACAAATATATAGAAACACTTCGTAAAATGCATGTTTGAACTGAAATTTTTATTCGGGAAAAAGCTGTTGACGTCGATGTGTTTGCTTACTAACGCAAGCTGTACAGGATCCTCAATACGTTGCAAGTGTCATTCGTTATCGAAGCAGTGTTCTGTGGCGTTGTGAGTGTACCATGTCGGAGCTAAATGAATTCGAACATAGCCAGATTGTTGGAGTTCGCATGGTGAGTACTTCCGTAAGTAAGGTAGCTGAAGTGTTCGGTGTTTCAAGAGGCAGAGTACCTAAGACTTTTAACTCATACAGGAAACACGGAAAAACCGCATCTGTTAAATCACAGTGCGGGCGAAAATGTATGTTGAGTGATCATGATAGACGATCATTGAAGACGATTGTAATGAAAAATAAGACAAGAGCAGCAAAAGAGTTTGCTGAAATAAATGTCGCATTAGCAAACCCGTTCAGTACCAAAACAATACGAAAGGAGCTCCACAAGCAAGGTATTTTTGGGCAAGCTGCATATTAAAAGTCACTTTTCAGTGATCAAAATGCCTGTAAGAGGAGAACGTTGTGCCAAAGTCATTAACTTTGAACTGTAGAGCAATGGAAGACCGTCATTTGGTGGGATGAACCTTGCTTTATATTGTTTCTGGCTTCTGGGCGAGTTTACTTCTGGCGAACGTCCTCCCAAACGTATGATAGGGATTGTTTCCTACCGAGAGTGAAATATGGCGAAGATTCGGTTATGGTTTAGCCAGCCATATCGTGGTATTCCATGGGACAAATCATTACTGCGCAAGGTCACATTACTTCCGAGAATTATACAGGGTGTATAAGTATGGCGGTGACACACTTTCAGGAGAGATAAAGTACTCGTAGACAATGGAAAATAGCCCAGTAGTGACGGCACAAAACGTGAAGGAAGGATACAAACAGTGAGACAAACGTGTTTTATTATATTTAGTACAACAGAAATCAACAAATAAGAACAAAAGCAAACAACGATAGTCATTAACGAAGGTGTTCGAAATTAAATAAACATGTTTTCTTACCTTGTTCGTGTCCTTTCTTTCTTGATTTTCGCGCCAGGAAAGCGTTTCTGACCATGCATTGCTATGTAATTTCCCTCGTCTAGGTGTACTCTTTCTCTCCTGAAAGTTTGCCAGCGCTGTGCTGATACACACTGTATGACCATTTTGGCTGATCACATCCACCCGATGGTACAAATTTTGTTCCTCAGTGGTGATACCGTATTCCAAGCCGACAAAGATTCTATTCACTCAACTCTCATCGTCTAGGACTGGTTTTTTGAGTATGAGGGTGAAATTTCACATCTACCATGGCCACGGCAGTCACCAGATTTCAATATTATTGAGCCTGTGTGGAATATTTTGGAGATGAATCTGAGTGATTGCTATCCACAGCCATCATCGTTAAATGAACTTGTCAATGTTTTACAAGAAGAACGATACAACATTAACTTGCAAAGCACGCAAGACTCCTGTTTAACCATTCCGAGGAGACTGCAAGCTGTTTTGAATGCCAACAGTTTTCCTACACCGTATTAGTCACAGCAATATCTTTTTATTTCGGTGTTTCCATAATTTTGTCCAATCCCTGTATATGTTTTGTACAGCAGATTGTAATAAGAAAGGAGGTGCACAACTAGTTGCTATAGCAGTCCCATATACAAAAGTTCAAAGATCTACGGCTGATTTCTCTTTTTTTTTCACTTACATGAGATAGATACGTACACACACACGTCACGAAAACTCCCTTCTGAATCCATTTTAAATCTATTTTGTAATCCGTTTTGTAAAAAATCTGATGTATGCACCACATGACTTCCCTGTACGGAATATTAAATTATACGCTTTTTTTCTGCATTTCATTTAAACTTATTGGATTGAATTAAATCTACTTAGCAGATAGCGCAAAAGCCACAGTAGAATAAATGCACTCTTTAAAAGACACTATATTTGTTTACCATAGCGACACTTTGACGCTAGGCTTTATTTAACAGCCTTACATTTCATTCATTTTATAACTCAGAATGCACAAATATTATGTATATCATGTGAAACCTTATCTAATCGTCGTCATATGTTCTATTCAAATATTATAATAAATCTAAAACGATGTATAAAAGAATTTAAACAAACAAAAAAATGAACGATCAAGTATTTCTCATTCAATTAATTCAGTTCTCACTTTGCGACAAGGCAAAAATACATAAATTCTCAAAATATCTATATTAAAAATTACGAACTAAATCTTAGATTTACTTGTATTTACACGAATAAATTCCAGAATGGGTTAAGCATAGTTTAGCAAGGCGTTATCTCTGTTGTTGAAAAGTTTAGTTTCTCTAGATTGGCAATAAATCCACTATTCTGCTAAGTTTCAAATGTAAACAAATATGGCTGCTTTCGTAACCATATTTAGGCTTAGCCGCACTTAAACAACTCTTAAATTGTTGATAATTCTACAAATATTGCATGCAGATTTATTAAAAGCATAAAAACTTTAATCAAAAGAAAAGGTTAAATTATACGCAGTTTTCCTGCATTTCATTTAAACAAACTGAATTAACAGTTAGCGAATTTTTAATTAAATCTACTTCGTCGATAGCGCATAAACCACAATAGAATAAATGCACTCTTTAAAGTTCGCTATATTTATTTACCATAGCCACACTTCTGCGCTAGGTTCCCTTAACAGTATTACATCTCATTCATTTTGTAACTCAGAGTGAGCAAAAATTATGGCATCTGAAGAATTATCACAAGTTCTATTCAAATACTATAATAAATCTAAAACGATGTATAAAAGAAATTAAATAAATCAAAAAGAAACAGTTTCCCACAGACGATTCAGCGCCGCTTACCTAATTTTTGCCTTACCGTTCACTTCGCGGTAAGGCAAAAATACATAAAAGTTCAAAACATTTTCATTAAAAATTGAAGAATATAGAAAAACATAAAACACCAAGTACTGTTAAAACAATTTAAAAAAAACAGTTTTTTCAATTAAAACTACGATTTGTACGCAAAAACCAGCTAATAATTTAAATGATAATTCCAGAATGAATCAAGCGTAATTTAATTCGCAGTAATAAAAGAAGACGTTACTTTCTTGTTGCGAAGCTTAGTTTTTTTAGATTGGCAACAAATCCACTATTCCGTTAAGCTTCAAATGTAAACAAATATGGCCGCTATCATAACCAAAAATTAGGCTTAGCCGCACTTAAAAAACTTTAATTGTTGATAATTCCACAATTATTGCATGCAGGTTAACTAAGGGCATAAAATTCGTAACCGAAAGATAAGAACAACATAATTCGATCGTTTTTAAAGCAAAAAAGTGGCAAAACATGCACAATTTACAAACTTATAAGAATAAAGAAACTGAGCTCAATGAACCGAGTAACAGAGTGGATATATATATATATACATACATTTATATACTTTTGGTGCGGCCGATTGCAACCAAAATGTGATGTGCACATCTACATGTTACAGCAACCCTATATACAAAACTTCAACGTTCTGAGGTTAATCGTTTTTGAATTATGCAAGATACATACATACGTACGTAGGTACGTATACGTATAGACGCCACGAAAAAATCTCTTCAGAATCCATTTTATACCATTTTGGGGGAAATATTCCTTTATCTCTCCTTACATACGGATGTCACTCAAAAACATCGTTAAATTGCATTCGATAGCAGTCAAAATAGATATTTTCGTTGAAGTATAGTACGCGAAAAATTTCGCGATTACAATACTTCCTTTTTACTTCGTACAAGGAAGTAAAAACATATGTTACTACTTATGAGTAATAAAAAAAAAGTTTTAATTAATTGGATTGGAAATAGATATATGTAATTTTGCGATAAAATGAAGGATGCTTGAAATCCTTTCATCATTGTGAAAACTTTCCATGAGATATTTCGCCCCCACATCTGAATTGCAGCCCAAAATATCGGAACCACTGATTTCTCAGATGTAAAATTTGCATCTTTTTTGGACAGATAAAATATATTGCATTTTATTGCAAAAACTTGATCAAACATGATTATACATGTAATCGATTGAGAATAAATGTAATCTTTTATAATTGAAGGACAATTTTTTGAAACTTAACTTGAATAACTGAAAGGGATCTGTTGTTTGAGTAGTATTACTGAATGCTATAGATATGATTAAATACGAAGATTTTAGTATCGTGAAATGCTTTTTATTTCCTTGCACGAAGTAAAGGAAGTATTGTAATCACGAAAAATTCTGGGTATCATATTTCAACAAAAATATCCATTTTGGCCGCTATCGAAGGCAGCTTTTGCGTAACATCTGTACGTAAGGACAGAATAAAGGACTCTTCTCCTCCAAACGAATTATAAAACTGATTTAAAATGGGTTCAGAAGAGTTTATTTTTCGTAGCGTCTGTACGTACGTACGTATGTATGTATATCGCATAACTCAAATACGAGTAGCCTCAGAACGTTAAAACTTTGCATAGAGGACTGCTATGACATGCAGTTGTGCACCTCCCATTTTGGTTGCAATTGGCCGCACCAAAAATATTTTAATATATACCCATTCAAATTTATATACCCATTCTGTTACTCGGCTCAGTGAGGTCAGTTTTTTTATTCTTATATGCTGGTAAATTGCGCTTTTTTTTTTTGCATTAAAAATGATTGAATTACTTGATTCTTATGTTCCGGTTAAGGTTTTTAAGCCTTTAGTTAATCTTGAATGCAATAGTAGAATTATCAACAATTTAGAAGTTGTTTAAGTGGGGTTAAGCCTAATTTTTTACCATAGCAGACATATTTGTTTGCATTTGAAACTTAGTAGAATAATCAATTAATTCTTTCTGCAACTTCAGTGTCTTTCTGCGAAGTGGGACCAAAAGGAAAGTTTTTGTTTTGTGCACCGAAAAGTCTGCCTTCTTGCCTGCTGTCCGATTTGCTTGTTTTTGCGTATAAAATGTAATTTTAGTTGTATAAAAAATGTTTTTTTAATTGTTTTAACTGTACTTGGTGTTAGAAAAGCATAAAACACCGAGTACATATTTAAATATTTTTATTAATACTTCATTATTGAAAATATTTTGTGTTTTTCTGTATTTTTGCCTCTCCGCGAAACGAGAACTGAATTAATTGAATGAGAAATATATTTCTAATGAAATTCGAAGGAATAAGTGTTTCGTATTAGCAACAAATATTGTCCGAAGTCTGTCTCGGACAGAGGAGAATGTTTACGAGTAGCGCATGTGTATTAGGTAAGTGCCACTGGATCGTCTGTGAAAAACTGTATCGTTTTTATTTGATTTATTTCTTTCATATATCGTTTTAGATTTATAATAGAATTTGAATAGAGCATGTGACAACGATTAGGTAATTCTTCAAATGATATAATTTTTATGCATTCTGAGTTATAAAATGAATGAGATGTAAAGCTGTTAAGTGAAGCTAGCGCCAGAATATTGCTATGGTAAACAAATATAGTAAATCTTAAAAAGTGCATTTATTCTAGTGTGCTTTATGCGCTATTGATGAAGTAGATTTAATTCAATTCAATAAGTTTAAATGAAATACAGGGAAAAAAGGGCATAATTTAATATTCCGTACAAGGAGGTCATGTGGTGTACACATCAGCTTTTTTTAATTGAAACTTTATTCATAGTGTGCTAAAATTGTGTCTCATGTCCAATGCGAAACATGCGAATGAACTGGAGTAAAAAGCAATATTTTCGGTACATTAATCTTTATCTGTAATCTTTTAATTGCGGCGGGAAAAATGACATGAATCTCTCTTATTTCAGTATTTTAAGTGAAGGTACTGAGCATATTTCATTTTAAAATGATACTGCGAATAATTTCTAGGAATAATTCATTACATAATTAAAGTGTATTTTCAAAAAGGTGTCATTTTGTTAATAAGACCTGACTACGTAAAATGTTCCATCATGTTTGTTAATCAGAATGCGCACCTTAGACGATATGATGATTAGCGAAAACTGATTGCCAATCCATACCTAAAAGTGACAGTTCATTTTTAAGCTTATCAATTACGTACTCATCCTCGCTTCGCTCCTCTCTTCGGTGGCCATTTATAGTGCATCTTAGTCAAGGTTCTCAGTCATAACAAATTACAGGTTTTTTAGAGTAATTTTTTGCGTAAAATTACTGGAGCTTCCTGGTTCGTTCGAAATGAGCAATTGCACAGGGACCTCAAAATCAAACATTTGGCTACTTTCATTAACAAACTCAACAGTAACTTTTATAATAAAGCCATCATCAACGAGGATTTCAACTACTCTGACAACTTTAGGTATGACCTTCTTGAAATCAACATAAATTTATGTGGATATACTACTCACTGTTTTAGAAATCCCACTTCTGTTTATAATACTCACGTCTGATTCGCGCATAGTGCTGTAACATTTTCACCTCGCTGTCAGGAATTACCTCAACGTCCACGCTCATGTAGTCTCACAACACACTCTGACTTTTCCTCTTTTTATCCCTGCAATCCCCTGATAAATGTCTTTTTCTGTGATGTTAAGTATGTGAAGTCTACCGAAACCGGGACCATTTAAGGTGCCTGTAAGAGCAGGATAAATTTTTGACACAGGCCTCCTAAAAAGTATCAAAGTTCCCAGTCGTGAGCCGGCTGAATGGCGTATCCATTGGTTCAGCTACTTGCAGGGAATGCTTAATTAGCAATTTCGAGTAGAAATGCTTAATGACCAGTTGTTTCTGACCATTGGAAAAAAATCAAATATAATGTAATTTGTTTTTCATATGTAGAATTTATCGTGAGTGAGAACTGAATGGCTCAGCTTTCCAAATATGTTACGAAGCAACTGTTGAAATATTTGAGTTATTTGTTCATACTTAGATATTCTTCTTTATTCATACAGTGCTTTTTATAATAGGCTTCAACGTGAACCATCTTGACATAGCTCCTCGATATGCGAGCATCCTGATGGGAATGTCAAATGGCTTTGGAACGCTGTCCGGCTTGATGTGCCCACTCGTAGTCGAAGCTCTTACGACTCATAAAGTAAGTTCATTGAACTCTTTGTAGATTGCAGTTGCGTTTAATTCTTACTGCTCCACACTCAGCTTCGAAAGCTTCGAATGAGCTGCATACTCAATCAGCTAATTTAATTTCAAATAAATTGCGATAACTCATTTTCTTGATCGCTGTACAAATGCAGAAATATAAGGCGGAAAACGTAGTTTTTCTTCTGAACTTCATGACATCACATTTTCATGTTATTTAATAGTTGCATTGTCTCAGCTTTAATAGTCATTTATGCAGAATTAATATTCTGGGTATCTAAAATAGGATAACTGAATTTTTTTCTTAATATAAATATCCCATTTTTTTTTTCAAAATAAATGAGGAAAATGTAGGCCAATGAGTATTAATGTTTTGTGGGGTCTTGGTTTATTCATCTGGCATCTTTAATTAATATTCATAATTCAAAGAATGGGAATCCCAAATACCAAAGTTTTATTCATAAACTTCACCGATTATGAAATCAACGCTTCTTCTTTAGGCAAGGAGTATTCTTGTTGAGTAGTGCATGTTTCTTAAATAAGCCCCTAAATAATAAAAATAGTTTTTAATGAGACTTGTCCTCTTATATTTATCCCAAATAAACAACCTTCTATTTTAAATACCTGGAAGCCTATAAAACTGATAGTATTATACTATATGCATATATGTACAACAAAGTGATCTTTCTATGAACATTTCTTGTATTAGACTAGTATTTAATAAGATGGGTTCTAATGCCAATACTTGCGCATCTTTGTTTAGGAGTGATTACATTTCATAATTAGCAAAATGCAAAGGCACAATTACCTTAGGCCAAAAATTGACTATCATCAGTATTTTGCTCAAAGATATGTAATCTTTGTTTTTATCTTGTTTCACTGGTCTGAATAGCTGAAGCAGTATAAAATTTTTAGTTTTGTCTCAGTTTATGCTCCTGTCTGATGTAGAGATAATTGCGTCAGTATTTCGTAATTTTATCCTGTGTGCCAGAAATATGAATTAGTTCCCACAACAAGTTAAATGCGCAAACATTCCTTCTGAAGCAGATAGTCTTCAGAGTTTTGTTGCTATAAATATACAGGTGACTAATATTAAATTTCCAATTTTAGTTAGTTCTTTCTAAAGAAAGGTAATGCTGACCAATAGCCGATTGTTTAAGACTGTCTGTACACTACTAGATCAACCCAGATTCAAATTGAGTTTTCATAGTTTTCCGTATATAAGCTAGTTTCACTTAAAATGCTTTGCACAAAAGCGTCTTGTATCTTTGACAGGTATCCCTCGGGTGCTTTGCCATAATCAAATAATCAAACCTATTATTTATGTGGTAAATTGTATGGCAACTTACTTTTGGGATAGTCGTACGCACTAGAATAACCTACTGAATTTTAATTGAATATCGACCGCCTCATACGCAACCATGAGCGCAAACAAGCATGTGCCATTCAGTTCGAATTATTCTCAAAATAGAGTGGAGGATGGAGACTCCAATCTCTCTTTTCAGAGATGAAGAGACTCACGTGACCTTTCACGTCGCAGCAAGTAATAACGCCCCTTTTGGAAGAGTATATATGTTTTGGCAGAATGCCAGCCAGGGTTGCGTTTGAGACGATCGAACTATATATTTATATATATATGTTAATGACCATTTCCATGTACAGTGCTTTTTCAATCTAACTTGGCGTTTAATAAGTGAATTATGACATCTTTTTCAGTCGGCCGACGAATGGCAAAAGGTATTCCTTATCGCTAGTCTCATTCATTTTAGCGGGGTAACCTTTTACGCTATTTTTGCTTCGGGCGAGAAACAACCTTGGGCTGAACCTCCAGCGGAGTTAGAAGAAGGGCCATCTTGGAACCCTCTTGAAAATGCTTTCAAAGACAGCTCAGGCGCACCAAAACAGAACGGAGGACCTCCGTTGTCTTATGCAGAGGCCACAACTTCCCTAACCGAAACACAGCCACCATCCTACGGCTCAGCAACTCAGGAATGGCAACCAGTCTACGAGACGAAACAGGAAATGGTACAGCAGCCTTCGACTGATCGTTATATGCATGGTAGCGTGGAGGAACGCGAGTACTAGAAAAAGAAACACGCAGAACTTAACAATGAATTCGCTGAAGAGAGTTGATTTTCTTAAACACATGCCTTAAGTTTGTGGTCAGAGCGGAGATCCTTAAAATACGCATGTAATTAACTTATGTGGGAAAATATTTACAAGTGTGAATCAAGGATCAGGGACGTAAGCCAAAGCAATATAGTTTATATCATAATACCATGAGCAGATCTGGAACGGAAGAGATCTAGATGCGTCACGTGGAATAATGTAGCAGCGTATATGTATGTGTATATGTATACATACACATACATACACTTTACATATATATATATACTAAAATTCAATGTCGTAAATATGTACATCAGAATAAGTCTGATCCTGATGGGGCTTAATTTGTAGATCTAGAAGTAAGACTCAGAACAGTATTAAATTCTAAACGAGCAGAAAGTGAAAACAAAACAAATGTTTCTAAGCCAGTCATTCTTAACTAAAGTTTACTGGAAAGTCAAATGAAAGTAGTTTATGTAAGTCTAGGACCAAATCGTAAGTCATAATCATAATAAATTATTGTACTATTTTTACGCAACCTCAGTAATAGTTTCATTCGAAAATTTAAGCACGAAATAAATCAGTGTCTGAAAATATTTAATTCATGCTAATATCCTAAAGGAACGTGCTTTCTTATAAAAGAAGACTTTCCTCTATTGTTCTGAATCGTACATTTCGTCAAATGTAAGGTCCCAAGTGTATCTCATTAACGAATTAATTAAGGAATTCAAAATATCTAATTAAAGAATTGAGGTAGGCCAAAAATTTTTTAATTAATGAACTTTTTTTAAAGATCGAAAATTAGTTAGTTTACATTTTGTGGGCGTTTTCTTTTTTCTTTAGCATTTTAGAGCATTTTTGTTTTGAAATTCTAAAGCAATTTTTGGTATGAAAATCAGAAGAAAAAACTTAATTCTGATCTGGCTTTTCAGATTCACAAACAAGATTTCTCTTTCTCTGTTCGTACTATAAAGGAAACAATGCATGTGAATGGTTCTTCTGTGAAGAAAGGATTTTGTTTTGAAATTCCACAGCGTTCAATTTTTCTCCAATTTAATCCAGACTAAACGGTAACATTCAAGCTAAGAAAAACATATGTTTAATTGAAGCTGAAGAAATGTGAAGCATTTCAAATAAAATTTATTTATCAATGCAAAATATTAGTTTTGAGACATGATCAAGAAACGTTCTGATAGAAAATATCTGTATAATAATCAACTATAGAAGGCTTTACTAATAGGTTGAATTTGAATCCAATTTCAATGCCACATCAAAAAAATGAAATTTCCATATAGCAACATGTGTACTAAAATATTTAACAAAAATTTCGCGTATGTTGTTCTAATGGTAATTTGGAAATACACGCAATATCAGTGAAACAAAATCTATTGCCTTTACAGTACTTTATCGAAAGAAAGGTCACAGAAGCATTATTTTAGATTGAAGGGCAAATGTACTTACGCAATCAAGCCAGAATATTCTAATGTTGATAACAAGGCATATCATTAAGTAATCTAAAATTATTTATGTCTTAATTATCATTCAGATAATATGAAAAGACTTATTAAACGCTTTTCAATAAGTACAAAACTTCTTTAATTGATGAACTAAAGTGCAGTTTTACAGAAAAAAAAAGCACAGATAATTCGCATTGAAATTGACTTCCAAAGATTTTTTGTAGTAAGAACGTTCTTTTAATGCGACTATTTTCGTGGAATTCCTAGATGTATTATTCAAGTAATTAGTCAAAAGAATGCTTTGTGGTCGTTTAGAACACCTAATCTTTTCGAGACTTATTTCGAATCACGTCATCTTACATTTGCACGCAGATTGTACAGTCGTATAAGCACAAAATAATGCTTAAATATGAGTAATATTTTGTATAACCACAAAATTTTACTTAAGTATTTAAGTAATATGTTTTACCATAACTACATGGCACATTTTGAGAAGACTTCACCATCATGTCGCAAAAGGCTTAAAAATTGGAAAACTGAGACGAATAACGAATAACATGGATTTAATACGCCATAAAAGTGTTAGTTAAAAATAAATTAATTTAAGACTTAAATAAAGGATGGTTTCTCAGACTTGTAAATAAATTCTATTTCTGTTGAGTAAATATGTCATACATGAGAATATGAGCACTTTTATGAGGAAAATAGTCCTCTTTTAAATATGTGTGTTCTTAAAAACACGCAACTTTAGGTCTTTTAATTATCCCAGTTTAAGTTTTCTTGCTACTTCCTTTAAGCAAAAAATACATGAAAAGAAATTCGATATCTGTTCTTTAAAAGAAAACAATTTTTAACTGAGTTTAACTGAGTTAACTGAGTTTTAACTGAGACTCTATATATTCAATGAAATTTCTGCTAATACCTATGAAGACGTCCATATGTTTATGTCTAGAAATGTCTAGAAATATACCCAAATCATAAAGCAACATGATTCGAGAAAATCGGTCCTGGTACGAAGAGGCAGAAGCGTTTCAAATTTCTAGTTAAGAAAAAAAAATTTCTGGAATTTGGAGACTTTCGGTGATATGTAATTAAACATTAAATAAGTTAATAACTAAGATGCAAAATATCCTACTGTTTTATAAACTCGCCCAAATGCTATACGTATGATTTGTACGATTCATTTTAACTTACCCACGGATAAAGATTTAGTTTGAACAATTTTAATTCTAAAATCAAAATTTAGTCAAAAGTAGTAGGTTGGTACAGTGATGTGATACTTAAAATCATGCTTATATGGAATTCACTTATACCTCTCATGCCAGTTAGAATATCATTTATATATTTCGTCTCAGGGTTCTACCAAAGAGCCATTTTTAACTGTGTTGTCACATATGGTTCTCTCGAATACGACGACGGTGCTACTACAATATGCGCAGAGGATAGAAAATACCTGTCCCACTGCGCACGCTCAGTCAGAGTTACACTGTGATGCGCAAGTACGAAGAGCCGTAGTACATTAGTAAATACGATTTCTACAAATTAAGCCCTTTCTGTCTACGTGATGCGTATTAAAGCGCCATTTATAGGAACAGTTTCGACTTAAATAAGTACCTTATGTGGGTTGTGCTCTAACTTTTAATTTTCTTATTAAAAAATGATAAAATTATCGACTATCGGATATGGAAAAAGTAATTTATACTTTCCCTCATTATTTGCTTATAAAATATTTTGACATATCAGAATCGATTAGTGAGATATTCAGTATAAATTTACTCGTTAGGTTTCAAGAAGAGAGAATACTTTAAAAGCAAAGACTAGAGTTTCAAATTATTATATTTTTTTAATTGTTCAAGATTAAAATGGCACTTTAACGCATCATTTTCCAAAATAACAGATACTGAACATTCCCAAAAACTTTTATCTGTGTTAATCATTTTTTTGTGTCTATCAACGTCCTTGCAGCTACAGCTCTAACACAGTCAATATTTCTTCTGAAATCTCTCAGTGTGATTACAAACATCTTAGTATTCAGTTCAAATGATCATTGTTTTTAATATAATGGCGCATTTGTGATGTCCACATAGTCAAGATAATAATATGTTCATAAGTCGAGAAAATACATGATTTCTAAACATAGTAATCGCATGGTATTATCGTTCGTTTTCTTGAAAATTTAAGATATTTTAAAAAATTTCGTTGCTTCCAAAACTGATTACTAGATAGTGTGAGATAACTTTAAAAAAAGTGTTTAATATATAAAATTTATAAAATTTATTAATAAATTTTTAAAGTTTATGAAAGGTTACATTTAAAATTCTCCAGTAACTTTTCCTTTTGTCTTTCTGTATTGATTATCATCTATTTTCCTTTGTTAACTGAATAAAAATTTGCTAACAGTTTAATTTATACCTTTAGAGGATATTTATAAAATATAAATCTTCTGTCATTGTCATAAAACGTTAAGTGTTACGTTTACAAAGAGTACCATCTTATATGTCTTTAAGAAATCAAAATCTATGACGTCACAAATTACGTTGTAGCTGAGAAATATTAAATGGCGCTTTAAACAGATAACCAATTTTACCTGCTTATCAGTATCAAATATATAAGCAGTGTTGGCATTTTGAAACTTCTCTCTGTGTGTGTGTGTGAATATTTTCTCAGCACAGTACTACTCCTTTTGATAGATGTTGTCATATCTGTGTCTTATATCTTCTGCAAATGTTGTATCCTATGCCTCTTTCCGCCTCCCATACAGAACAATACTATGGAAGAAGAGGCAACACGTTAATTTGTTACGTCATAGACAGAAGTATAATTGGTTTCTTGGATGTGTTTTTGCCTTGGAAAAAAGGTTTTCCTAATTTGTTAGATTAACTTGCTAAACAATTTGGAAAGAATAATTCTTCTAAATTTTTATGCATTTTATTAGCTTCTTTTATAGATGTTTATGAATCTGGAGTTTTGCGAAATCGAAAAGTTGAAAAAATGAGAAACAAAAATTGAAGTTATTGAAGAGAAAGATGAATTTCTAACTAGCTATTAAAATAATTCAGAATGTTGTCATAATATTGTTGTGTAGTTGTTAAATAATTCATAATAATTTTTTAAATATTTATTGTTATTTAAGTGACAACCATTTTCGAGCTTTAATAAGCTAACTTCAAATATTTTTCCGTAAAAATAAATTATCAGCTAGACCATAATATCAAAGCATAATTATGCACATGGCTTAAACTAGTTCAAGTTAATGCCAAAAATGATGAAATTTCATCTAAACAGTGTCTTCTTACTTCTGTGTTACTTTTAACAGCTTCTGTTTTATTTTTCAATAACATTTTTTTATGTTCTTTGAAATTCTTTCCGAAAATTAAACCATTTTTAAAGCTATTCAAGAACATAAGATGAAGAACCTAGATGTAGTTTCATAAAGTTAAATTTTTTAAATTTGTTTAACTTTAAATAAAGCGTAGACACTTGAAATTATTTCATAACAAAGCGTTTTCATAAATAAAATACTGTTATACTGTAATCTGTTATTACTTGATGCATTATTAAGAAAACCACCGCGATTAGCTTAAGATATGCAAGTTTTTGCCATATTGTTGAACATTATTTACATGAATAAATTATAAAAAGTAACCTACTTCCCAGCAAAAAAAATTAATTATTTTAAAAAATAGTTCATTTTAATTTAACTAAGGAATATCGTTTATATCTTTCTGGAAACATTTTAGAATCTTTAGTGAGACCATTATTAAAATGGAATTGTAAGATTGGCAGTAAAATTTCTTTCCTTAATAAAATGGTTTACTAAGGAAATTCCATTTAAATTTATTTTCCATTTAAAAATTTAAACTAAAACTAGGTTTAATTTAACTAATTCTTAATTATTACATACATTTATATCTTCGATATCTAGCATTTTTTTATAAATTAAATTTTTTGTAAACAAAGCACATCAAATTAATAACTGCTGTAATGAAAAGTTAAAAAAAAAAACCGATTGGTATCCATAATAAAGTCGTTACATTTTTATAACAGAAATATGAATATGTTTTTAAAAGCTTTGTAACTCAAAATATTTTGATTAAACCCATTAAACCATATTTGCTTTTCAAAGACGCATACATTAAATTAAAATACAGAATAAATTCCTTCAGCATTACATGTCTTAAGATATATACGTAAATATATATCTTAAGACATATACCAAAATATTTGCTTTTTAATATATAAATATTTATTTAAATTGAAAGCTGCGTAAATTCGCTTATAGTAATTATTCTTTCCTTGAGAATTTCACACATTTCCCTTTCGATAAGAATTATTTAAGAACTATATCACAAAAACCATCCTGGAAGCAAATATACTTCTAGTATTAAATAATCATAGATGTTTGTCGCTATATATCATGTTGATATTGTGAAAAATATTTGTTAGATAAATAATTTAATGAATCCGTCTATTCCTGCGTTGATTGCTGTAACGACAGATATTTTATGCAATGATGTTAGAATTTTGCAATTATATTGGAAGTTTTGCATTTGTTGTAGAATTCTGTGTACTTGAAAAGCAGTTTATTCCAAGTCAGGAGGAGAAGAAATATCAACTTCTGACAGTTACATGTTTAATGCCTTTGCAAAATTTTGCGATAAAATCAGATTTTCATTGCAATGAGAAAAATGTGGTTGTAGTTTTAAATGTTTATTCTAGAGTGGAATGCTTCCAGAAGACGAAAGGCGAAATTTGGAAAAGTCTTTTGCTTTTCTACAAGAATTATTAAGATAATGATTTCTGGCATTATCTTAAAACAATTTTGATGTGCATGATCTCCTAAATTTAATATTAGAAGAGAAAAAATGTAAAAAAATGTATTTTAATCAAAAATACTTCCATGCAAGGTAATGCCATGATACCTTGCATAGAAGCTTAATGTTATCACTTTTTTTTTTACTTTCGATCTGATCTTCCATGTTTCTGAGATAACAATAATATAATCAGCTGACCAAAGTTGAAAAGTAAGTAACTTCACAGAATAGAAATAATGAGCAGTAAATTATGCTTTAGGCAAATAAAAATATTTTGTTTGTATTTTTCATTGTTATCTCATTTGCATTTCTCAGTGTTATCTGATATTTTTATCAACGTTATGTGATATGCATTTCTCAATATCATTTTATATAATTAATTTCAAGGTCAGTTTGGAATATTTATCAACATTATCATTTGTATTAATAAAGCAGGATATTTTAAAGCGTATAATTTCAGCTATTAAAAATACTTTGAAATTCAATTTCTTTTACGTAATCCTTTGATTCCGAGTTACTGTTTTCTGTTATTTCATTCAGTGAGACGGAATTATATTTTCCGCTGACCTTTTATTTAGTGCTTTTGTTACATTACTTTTTAGAAAAGTTACGCAACATTGTTAGTTTTTTAATGAAGATAGTTATGCGCTAGATTTTATTGGTATGCACTTTTTCCCGGTGTAAGGGTGAATTTTACTTAATTAAAAGTTCAAATACGTGCTCTTGTCTTTCACCTCGTAATTCTTCTATGAGATTCTGAGCACATTTCGAAGAATAGCATTAAAAAATTACTTATTCATCACGTAAAAGAAACAATACATTCATTTAATTGCATCACTGTACAATCCTTTATATGAACTTATTGTTGTGTGTTTTGTTTTCTGTAATGTTTTTCACGAGTTTATAAAATTCACTTGATCGAAAATTTACAAGCATTCCACAACTAGATATTTCTCTTGTATTGTTAAATTTATATTCTTTGTGCAGAAATTTCAAAAGATTTAATTTCTTTTTTTATTTTAATGTCAAGTGCGTAAGTTTATTAAATAATACTGAGAAATCCTGACTTGCAGTTTAAACTGGACTGGAAGGAAAAATCTAATATTGATATTTAATGTAAACTGGTATGATATATTTACTGGTAAACTAATTTTCTTTGTACTAGTGAAAGCAATAATATTTTGGTGTCGAACTGATTGTTTTCATTAGATGCCAATGAATTTCGATAGACCTTTTTTTAATGTGAGGACATTCAGGTTTGGCACTTCGGAAGTGTCATTCATGTTCAGATAATGTCTTGTGCAGATCATATAAAAAGAATTTATTTTCTGATGTAAAGAGTTCGTTAGAACTAAATGACAGATGCAATGAGATCATTTGTCACGAATTTTTAATTTATTCTAGCGCAATATGAGCTTGTTTCGACAGAAACTTTCAACTTATTTAATTTTCTTTTATAAGATATCTATCTATAGTAAGTTTATAAAACTCACTGATTCATAATTTAAGAAATTTTATTCCTGTTTATTTTCAAATCATTGTTGGCTTGCATGTTTTTAATGATGAAAATATATTTTATATTTTATTTGACTTGCTTTCTGCTCTTCAATCTTTCATTTTAAAAACATTCAAATGTAGAATACATTATTAGAAACTTATGATTGGTTCGGATTTTATATGATTTCTACTTGACTCTACAGGAGCAAAAATGTAGCTTTACACGTAAAATTATTTACTCACAATTAATTCAGAAATTTATTTTACTTCTCATATCGATTTTCTTTACTTCTGTAATAATAATTGAATGCATGAATTCGCATGTATAGTTCGACCGCCTTATCCGCGACCATGAGCGCAAACACGCATGCCCCATTCGGACCGAATTATTCTCAAAATAGGGTGGAAGGATGGGGACTTTCTTTCCTTCCAGCATATCTCTTTCCGGAGAAGAGAAAACTTTCATGTGACCTTTCAAGTCGCAGTAAGTAATAACACCCCTTTTGGACGAGTCTAAGTGTTTTGGCAGAATGCCAGCCAGGGTTACGTTTGAGACGGTCGAACTATAATAATGTATCGTTTATGTAATATTTTTACCAGAATTTCATAATGCAATAAATTCAGATGCATTATTTTACCTTTCATTAAATGACTTAAAATTTTCATTTCGTTAGATGGTAAATGTTTTGCTTTTATTTTCTAAGTTCGATCCTTAAAAAACATTCATAATCCTTGGTTTTAAAAACTATTTGCCAGCTTAACCTAGAAAATTATGCTCCTTTGAAAATATTTTGCGATTCTCTTTCTCAAGTCCTTTTTTTTTTTTTTTTTTTTTTTCGCGGTTAGGCATTCTATAAGCACATCTGTATAGCCTAGCTGTAGCATCGGAACTTTATCATTTCATTGTATAGGTGGTAATGAAAAGGATCTTTCAAATATCGAAAACTTATAATCTAACTGTGACTAAATATATCACAGCCAAGTTGTGATATTATCTTAACGTATACATTCATAAGTATGTATGTGACTTTCGCATGCACGAAGCAGCTATGTAAAGGTAGTGTTCTAAATCATAAATTTAGAGTTTATGATATTTAATATAAAGGTAAATAAGGAATTTGGCTAATTGACGCTTACAGTTAAGTTTCTTGCTTTCGAATTCTGGAAAATTCCTATGTCTATTTTTTTAAATACCATTCAAGATTACGAAAAAACACTGTCATTGTTTATTAAAAAAATCAGACTTACAATCCGTTTACAGTTTTTCTACAGCATGAGATTATTTCTGTAATCTGTCGTTCATCACCTGTTCAAAACATAAGTTAAATGATGTTTCGTTCGGTTTTATTTGGTATTATAAATAAATTATGTTAATTCTTTTTAAGCTGGTAAAAAATAAGTGCAGTACATATAGCTTTGTAAATAAACGATTACGTTAATAAAATATGTAATACATTTTAAATCTTGCTACTTTATCATTTAAATATACCCCTATTACAAACAAAATCAAAGCAATCAAAGAAGCATCCAGAGCTTAAATCTTGAGACTAGCATTTATACGTAATACGTTTATAAAATAATTTACATGTACAAAAGTAATTTTTTATTTCTTTACAAATAATATTCTGTTTCTTAAATCTTCATTTTTCTAATACGTTAAAATGTTGCCCCTTGTGTACATTCATATCATCATTCTATGATTCTTCCAATGTATTTTCATAGCTTCAGAGTATAAATTGAACTTCAGAATTAGAAAACGGAATAGCTCCATATACTTTCCATGTCGTCCTTCGTGCATGCAAAATGTCTGCAGTGAGAATCGTTTTGTTTGTAGATATTTTGCTAAAGTTGTGTTATGGGTCTCTTCTTATTTTTAAGCGTTTAAAGTTGGGATACGCAGGACTACTGCTGAAAGGTGTCAAGTTTCTCTGCAAAACTTAATAACAATCAATATATGCAATAGTCACTGTTTTACATGTGGTTCGAAATGTTTCTGTAAAATTATTTTTGGAGGAGCTGGCAACAATCGCAGAATTTATTCCAGGCAGCATTCCCATTTCAACCATTTAAAAATAGTCTCTATATAATATTAGTTCATGCTTTTGAGTTTCTGGAATAAATAACTTAGATAACATCAGATTTTTACCATCGACAGGAATTTCAAAGCTAATTTAAAACACTATATTATCTAATTTAACTTTCATAACTCGAAGTTCCGTTCAACCACATTCTATCTCGACCATTAATGACGCCATTTTCAGAACTCTAAATAATTTATTCTACAATCATTTTTATACAATTAATGCAAACCTATTGTTAGGTTAGGAGGGTTTTTTTTCCGGCCTTTCATTTTAAATCGCTTTCCGTTTCCGCTTTTCATTTTAAACTTTTCCTTTTCGATTTTAAACAGTACAGATTATCATTAGACATGGCCCAGGTGGAACAGGGAAATATTTGCAGGATATTAGATGAATATGCATTTTTACTAACAACGGAAAGTTATCTTCTGTATATTTAAAAAGTAAAAAATATGTAACGTTAAATTCTATAAAAAATCATGTTTTTATTTTTAATTAGATATATCATGAATTAAATGCATTTTTATTTAACTGGATCAGATTCAAAAGTTAAAAAAAATAAATACTATTCTTAAGAACTGCATCTATTTCTTTTAAATAGCTTAGTTTTTCATCAATAACAGATAGATTAAGTTTAGAAGATAAATATCTTACAGTTTGACGAATGGCAATAAACTGGAATGAAAAGTGAAACAACGCCAAGTAGCGTTTTGAGCCCAATAGCACCTTTGGGCTAATAATTTCTAGTAGCACTGAAGTCTTCAGAAACTAAACGGAAGTATTAGTAGAAAAAAAAAACAAGGTTTTTATTTGATAGCTTTAGGACGCTGGACCGTGATAATCTCGTGTTTTTTGCGACTTCTTAATCTTTTGCAAATATAATATAAAAAGCCATAAATTATGAGAAACGAGTATTCTACTGAAACTACACTCAAGAAAAATCTAAAAGGACCGTATAAAAACTGTTAAGTCTTAAACAATCTAGTTAGTTTTTCTCTTAAAAAGAAATCTTTTTCCCAAAACATTGAGACAAATACTTTTATATACCTATACCGTTCTGATTAAAAACAACAATGTATGTTACGATTAATTTTATTTGCACGACATAAATTTATCAAGTCATTGAAACAGTGATTGTTTTGAATTAGCTACTGAATAAATACTTTGATTGGCCAGTTCCTGCTAATAGAATGTTACGTCATTCTGTGCATTCTAATTGCTTTGTCAACTGTATAATTCAGTTGATAAAGCCTTAGTGTGATTTCAGATTCTTTTTTTGGTGCTGTAAATAAATTATGAAGAGAAAACGAAATAATAAAAATTATGTTGAAGAAATGAATTTATTTTCTTTGTTTACAAATATTACATACATAGTTTATCTAAAATGACACAAATCTTGAAAAATCATTAATTCTGTACAGATCAAAGCTAATCTGTAAACTAAGGGAAAAGAAAATCAGAGTGTATCTTCTACTACAGAGTAGGCTATAAATTTTTATAATTTTGGAAATCAAATTTTAAAAAAAATTAATAAAAAATTAAAATGTATGGCTCTTATTTTATTGAATTATTATTTAACAGAATAAACATATCCAGGAATTTATCTTTTAAAAATGATACCATCTAGATATTCACCTGCATGCCTTCACCAGTCTTGCGGTTGAACGTGTAAATTTTGAAATACACACTGATATCTGTTGAGCAGAATTGATTTTCTCTCATCACGAATATTTTATTTCAGTTGGTTACTTTTGTTGATTACCTTTGTAAACACAGCTTCTAAGATCCCATAAAAGTATGGTGGTAGAAAGACCAAGACTCCTCGAATGCGATGGACACTTTTTTAAGAAATCTAAACAAGAAATTAATCAATTAAGAAACCCTTTTTTAACCGTAGGTATGGATATGTTTGAAGCATAGTTTCGGCACCATCATGCTGTGTATACAAGTTCCTTTTTTTCTTCAACTGCAACTCTGATTCCAGAATTCCTAGTTGTTCTTTGTGAACTGCCTAACATCTGGTATATTTTCTTTGATTCACCAACAGCAAGGTCGGCGTGCTTGTTTCTCATTTATGATGGAATCAGTTCGCTCGAATTTTCTACCCATGCTTTTGTTAAATAGGAAGTTGCTAATATTAATTAACTATTTATTAAACTATCTATCTGAATGAATAAATTAACTTCTCTCTTTCTCTTTCTGGTGCTGGACAAAAACAAGAAGGGGTAAAAAAACACAAAATTCTCAAAATAACATCTGAACTCTTTAAACCACTGATGATTGCAAAACTAAGACCTTCAGTTAGACTAAAATACATAAATCATCAACAGAGTAAAATAAAATTTATCATTTATAAAGTTTATCATTTCACATCTCAACTATTTAAGTCAATACTAAAAAGAAGTATCCTCTCAGGTGTTTTGGTGTAACAAAAATCAAGATAATTATTTTCCCATTTTTGCATCGGAAATGCGTTAATATCAATTAACTTTTAAGCTACTATCTGACTTACTCTTTAGTTTCTCTCTCTTTCTTTGGTGTCGGACAAAAAGAAAAGAAAAACAAACACGAATAAAACTACATGGTGTTTTTGAAGTCCCGGACCCATTTTGATGTTTAATAACTCCTAAATAATAAAGATAGATTAAAATTAATAACATAAATGGTAAGATAGACTCAAAACGTTTCATGACCCTTGTCAATGAACTTCCACGTGTTCCCCCTTCGTCGCACGGAGAATATCAAATCGATATTCAATTTCACGCCAGGTACCGGCAAGCATGTCGGCATCCACAGAGGCTATTGCGGTTGTAATTCTGACTTTTAGGTCATCAATGTTCGACACTCTCCTCCTGTAAACGTTGTCCTTTACAAATCCCCAAAGGAAAAAGTCCAGCGGCGTTATATCAGGTGATCTAGGTGGCCAAGGAATTGGATCTCTTCGCCCAATCCATCTTCCTGTAAAATGGTCATTCAAAGAACTACGAACGATGGTACCCCAATGAGGTGGTGCACCATCTTGTGGCAAAAAGAACAAACACATCAAAAGTAAACATAACATTGCGATAGTTGCCAAAAACAAAAGACAGAAAAATGCAATTAATAAGCAGACGATATTTAGAAAAGTACAGATATTTAGAGTGGAAAAAGAAATTATCTGAAATTAACCACACGCGCAGACGTTATTTACAAAAGTAAAGATATTCAAACCTGAAAATGAAAATATGTAAGTTATTCCATCGATAAATCCCATAAGTTTGTTTATATCTTCATTATTTTATGAGTTATTAAACATCAAAATGGGTCCGGGACTTTACAAACACCCTGCATTTGAATCTCCTAAAGTCAGTAATGCAAAGAATGTCCTCCCAGGTGTTTTAGTGTAACAAAATCCAAAAAGATTATTTTTCAAACAAAATGCAAAATGTGAAAAATGCATTTCAGTAACAAATTCATCAACATGCTGTCTCTCTCCAAAATAAAAATAAATCCACTAACTTTCCTGAAAACACATAAATTACAGTAACAACTCTAGAGATAGCCACAAACACATTTCATTTAAATGTAACACAGAACACTTCAAAACAACAGGGAAAGATATATCCATCCTATGACTGAGAAGCCGAGTACCAGTTCCAACTAAATTAATTAATCCGATCATATAGTTACAACACTTAAAATTCATTTCTCTACTACTCGCTAAGTTACCCAGGTTCGAACTAGGAAAGACATAACCATGTTTCCCATAATGATCACATGGGTGATGTACAGTAGACCACCAGATAAAAACTCAAATAAAACATGCAATAATAAATCAATAAAAACATTTATTAAATTTTCCACACAAATTACAATTTTAGATAGCTGATCAGACTACCCTACAAAACATTATCTAAAAATTACTCAAAATTTTCCATTTAATCTTCTGAACGACGATCAATATTGTACCCAAATTTATTAGTTACGTACTCTACCATAATTACACAATTTTCATTGAACACTAATCTCCTTTTTAATAATTTTCAAATCCTACCAAAATCATAATGAAACACCTTACATAGTATAATAATTTACATTCTTTCAATAGTTACTCATGAATTTACACTCGCATTTAAAGCTAATTTAGAAGAACACACAAATCCTTCACCAGTAATGCAGCAATAAATTATTTTCTAACATTTAGTGATTAAATAAATTTCTTGATATAATATTCCATTCACATTAAATCAGTTACAATTTCTTTTAAGAGACACTAAGATTTTCATTCAACTATTAATTTAAATTATATCAATTAAACATTTTAAAATTCACCATCTCAGTCATTAATTAAATAACAAGCAGCATTTCAGATTTTCTTCTAACATTAAAATAACTGCTCATGCTTTAGAAATTAACATTTCAAAATCCTAACAATTAATTATTAAAGAAAAAGCAAATGAAAATAAATCACTCACAGAATTTCAGAACACAAGGATCCATAAAGGAGACTGACGGATCTCGCCCGCTCAGAACTGTGGTTTCAAGATCTACATAAAGAAGGTCCTGGAACTGACACGCTTGGGCTAATCATTAATTCTTCGAGATTAATAAGGTAAAGAATAATAAATCATAAGAGAATTGTAAGGTTTTAGTTAACTAACAAAGTTTTATTTTAATTTAAATCTTTCTATCCCTTCTCATTTTCAACTTCCCGTTAGAAGAAGCGCGCGTTTTCAGCTTTATGCTAATTTGAACTGGAGCCAACGACTATTTAAACGAAAGGTAGAAACCTCTCAGTGTGAGAGAGCTTTTAGTCTCAGACCACATTCATTCTATTCGACGTTCTCCTGACTAGCTAGCAGTTAAATTCTAAGCCATAGCGCTTTACGTGATTGCTTATTGAAATAATTCCAAGTGCGTCAGTATTAGTAAATCTTACTACGCACCATTTAGGTTAGAGGTCAACCTCGCGTTATAGCTCTGCGAGCAACAACTATTTAAATTATACTTAGCTTTAGTTTAAATTTATCTGATTGTTCATTTTAGATCCAAGTGTGGTCTTTACTTTCTGTATCCCTCCCGAGTTGGGAAGTGGTTTGTAAATAATAGTGATTTAATAAAAGAGGATTTTAAATCCCTTTCAAGTGCAGTACTTCTACCACTGAATCACAGTATTCTACCACAGAACATAGCTGCATTCACCTCCCTGTTCAAGATCAGGACTTAAGGAGTTTCACGAAGATGTTTGCCAAGAATATGCACCGAACACACAGTCCTGACAGAATAACAAGAGTTTTTTTAGAAGAATCATATCTAAAGACTATGATGACAAAGATAAATCTTATCTTACCTAATCTATCTAATGTATCGGTCCCTTTTCGTCTTGGAACCATTCAGGAACATCTTATCCGCTATGGAGAAATATTTATCCAGACCATGTTTGTCTCTTTCTCCTAAAGCGTCATAAAATATATAAAATAGCAAACACAATTCCAAACCCTGTCGAAGAGTATTCTTTATAGGGATCCGCTATGAAGGGACATTTATCCAGACTATGTTTGTTTTTTGTTCATAAGCATCATAAAATATTATAGAATAGCCATCATAATTCCCAAAAACCATGTCGAAAAGTGTTCTTTATAGGGATTATTAACATCTTGTCTGCTATGAGGAAGCTTTTATCCAGGTGAAGGAGATCTTGTATCTTCAACAGCACTCGCTGATCTGAAACGGAACGCCAATTGTTTTTATAGATAAGCGATTCATTTTAAAAGTGAAAATGTAAAATAAAAACGACTGGGAAAAGTTTTCTCAGAGAAAAATCTCTGGCTCAGAAGTAAAAAAAAAATGTTAATTTTAATGATGTTTTCAGACATCATTAAAATTAACAAAAGGTTTTCTTGTTTTCTTTCTATTTTTAAAAACGTGTCCTCTCAAAACAAAAAACCTTTTGTTAATTTTAATGATGTCTAAAGACATCATTAAAATTTAAAAGTTTTTTTTAATATATGTTTTAGATTTTCTCTGAGAAAATTTTCCCCAGTCGATTTCACTTTCACTTCCAGAATGAACCGCTTATCTATATGTATACAGTTGCCGTTTTGTTCCATAGTGCTGTTGAAGATGTAACATTTTTTTTAAATATGTGTTTCAGATTTTCTCTCTAAGCTTTCATAAAATTTTTTCCCAGTCGGTAAGATATATCCCTCCCTATTAACTTACAGAACGAAGACATGTCTTACTCATTTGTGTGTTTCAGATTTTCTCTGAGAAAAACAAATTTTTCCCCAAAACTTGACCTTTTCTAAAAGAATGAAGTCATTGTTATCTATAAAAGCTTTCCCAGTTTCGCTTCAAATCACAGCGTGCTGTTGAAGAACATGGATTCGCTACAACGGGGTCAGGATAATCGAGAAACCTTCTCCTTTTTCATGCACGATATTGAAGAAAACACTGAATAGAAATAATATTCCAATCTATGAATCCTGAACGGTGTTGTAGAAGATACTCTGAAGGAGAAAAATTTACGGATCATCCTATTTTCTCAACTAAAAAAATATTACAATCAACGGTGTCAAAAATGAATTGTTGAATCAGAGCGAGATTGGCAACTGATGCGTTATAATTAAACAGACTAACACTTTGAAGTATCTGAAATACCAACGCTCTAGAAAAAAGAATTTATTTTGAAGTGGAAAAGGAAAAAAAGAATTGGAAGGTAAGTTATTAGAATGAGTTCCGTAGATTTGTTGAATCTCTTTTATCCTAACAAATCTATGATGTATAAGCTTTTATCCAGGCACCCGGAAAGTTTATCCATTCTTGACAAATTTGGAACGACTCATCGATTTAGTCAGCTGGACAAATTTATCTGTCTCATCTAAATAAAATATTTACCATAATATAATTTAATAGGAAAACAAACAGAGAGAGTTACAGTAAGTTAAAATGGCTTACCTTTATGTTAACACCACGACGTTTCCGGTGAACTCGTAAAAATATAAAATGGTTATCCAAACCATATCTGCAGGGAAAAAACAATAGAAACCATTCACAAACGGCCACAATTTTTTCCAAAAGAGTTACAAAATGTATAGAAGGGTCATTAAAATTCTAAAATCACGTCGATGAGTAATTATATTCTCTGAAGGGAAACGATAGAAATCATTCCTGAATCTGCTATGAGGAAATCCAGCCCACATTTTACCAAAAGAGTTACAAAATATATAGAATAACAATCAAATTTCCAAAACCACATTTTACCAAAAGAGTTACAAAAATATATAGAATGACAATCAAATTTCCAAAACCGCGTCAAAGCTTTAATGGAAACCATTCACTAATCTGCCATGAGTATATAGAATGGCAATACAATTTCCAAAATCCCGTCGAAGAGTATTCATGTTCTCTGGGAGGGAAAAGATAGAAATCATTTACGAATTTGCTATGAGGAAATCCAGCCCGCCTTTTTCCAAACCATTCACGAATCTGCTATGAATGTATAGAATAGCACTCCAATTTCCAAAACCACGTCGAATTGTATTCATATTCTCTGAAGGGAAACGGTAGAAATCATTCACGAATCTGCTATGAGTAAATCCAGCCAGCATTTTTCCAAAAGAGTCATAAAATATATAGAATGGCAATCCAATTTCATTTTATCCAGGTTGTGAAGATGTTGCATTTCCAACAGAACTCTCTGATCTGAAGCGAAACACGGACCGTTTAAATAGATAAACGATTCATTCTGAAAATGTTAAAATGAAATCGACTGGAGAAAATTTTTCTCAGAGCTCAGAGAAAGTCTGAAACACATACTAAAAAAAATTTTTGTTACTTTTAATGATGTCATTAAAATTAGATCTATGACCTCTTCCTTCTTTTTGTTCGAAGACGACATGTTTACAAACATGGCTTAAAAAAATATTGTTAATTTTAATGCTGTCTTAAGACATCATTAAAATTAACTTTTATTTAATGCATGTTTTCGATTTAATCTGATAGATTTCTCAAAGCTCTGAGAAAAATTTTCCCAGTCGCTTTCACTTTGTCATTTTCTCTTTCAAAATAAATCGCTTATCTATATAAACGGTTGCTATATAAACGGTCAGATCAGCGAGTGCTGGCTGTTGAAGAACCAACATCCTGGATAAAGACTTCTTCACAGGTAAGGTATTTATGAATGATTTCTATCGTTTTCTCTTCACAGCTTCAAAATAGTTTTGGAATTTTAATGAATATTGAATATATTTATGATTCTTTTGGAACCTGGATTTCTTAGAGCAGATAAGATGTTTATGAATGACTATTGTATATATTTTACGATTCTTTTCGAAACCTGGATTTATTATAACCGATAAGATGTCCATCGTTTCTTTTCAAAACTTCGACATAATGGCTATTGTGTATATTTATGATTGTTTTGGAAAAATATGGTCCAGATCAAGAATTTATTATAAAGGATAAGATGTCCATCGTTTCCCTTCAAAACTTCGACATAATGACTATTGTATATAGTTTATGATTCTTTTCGAAAATGTGTCCCGAATTTATTATAACCGATAAGATGCCCATCGGTTCCCTTCAAAACTTCGACATGATGATTATTGTATGTATTTTACGATTCTTTTCGAAAATGCGGTCTGGATTTCTTATAGCATATAAGATGTTTGTGAACGGTTTTTCTTCAAAGAATACTCTCCGACATGGTTCTCAAGAATGGACTCTTAATATACTTTACAAGTGCAGCCTGATCATAGAAATGCCTTTAATAAAAGAATTATTCAATTTCACTTGAAACTAATTCGCTCTCATTAGCCACTTTTCTAAGTATGCTTAGATTTACATAAAACTTGTCATTCAGATTCTAGTAGGATAGGATTTATTATAATGTCATAGTCAAAATTTCGTTCAAACAATTCTTCACGACAACCCGCTTTGATGGCTAAGAGATAGACGGTAAAGAAAAACTGAGACTTGGAGAAAAAATCTGAAACACATATTCACAACAAAACGGTAACCAAAATGGCAAAGCAGAAATCGACTGGGAAACAATTTTCTCAGAGCTGAGAGAAAGTATCTGAATTAGAATCTTACCGGCTGGGAAGAAAATCTCTCAGAGAAAATCTGAAACATATCCACGATCTTTAACAGCACGCACTGATCTGAAGCGTCTTAAAAAAATATATGTCATCAAAATTTCAAAGCTGTAACGCGAAAAACAACAGAAACCACTCACAAAGAGGGCTGTGAAAAATTCGGGTCACTGACGTTCTAAAATATATAATGATAAGTCTAAAGATGTAACGTGAACCAGGGAAAGACACAACCATTCACGAAATCTTCTATGAGAAATCCAAATCACTGATCTGAAACGAAACAGAAATTGTTCATGCAGATAAGCGATACGGGAGAAATCTAAAACACAAATAAGTGAGACACAAAACGTGTCTTCTTCCTGTAAGTTAATAAAGCGGATCATTTTGGATGAGCTGGAAAATATGTTTCTTAGAAATATAAAAAAAATCTGAAAGTATACCTTAAAACCTTTTATATTAAGACATACAGTGTGTCTTTTTTGTGTCATCTCCAATGTCATTTTCTAGTATTTTCTCTCATGTCATTCCTACATCTTCTCCAACGTCTCGTGAAACACTTTTCCATGAAATGGGTTAATCAGAGAGAGATGAAACAGAAAAAAAAATAGTTGAATTCTATCGCTTTAACTGATGCCAGGTCAGCACGCGTCTTAAAAATATATGTAATGGGAATCAAAACTTCAAAGCTGTACCCCGGGAAAAAAACAACAGAAACCATTCACGAAATCTGTTATCCAAATCAGCACGCATTCTACACTCATGTCCATAAATTAAGGATAATGAAAAATCAGGCAAAGGAAGAGTTAGATGCAAAAAAATTGACTTATTTGTAAAGCTTATTTATTAAACAAAAGGTAAAGAGCAAAAAAAAGATGCTATATGTTTGATATTATTAAAAAATTGGCGATTTTTTCTCCCTGGAGCAAATTGCAAAAAAAAACCTACTTACAAAAAACCAATATTAATGGTTGGTATGATAGTTGATACATTGTATGTCTCCCAGACGATGCAATGCAGTCTGTACAACGTCTAGGCATGCTGAGTATCAAATTATCGATCTGATCTTGGGGGATATTACACCACTCAAAAAGCAATGCTCTCCGAAGTTCCGGTAGACATGTAGGAGAAAGTTGACGGGCTGCAACTCGTCGGCCAAGCATGTCCCACACATGCTCTACTGGATTCAAGTTCGGTGAGAATGCTGGCCAGTCCATAGGGATGATATCCTCCGATTGAAGGCATTCGCTTACGATGTTTACACAGTGAGGACGGGCGTTGTCATCCATTGACACAAATTGTGCGCCCATGGCGCCCCGAAATAAACGTACATGCTGTTCAGAATGACGTCCCGATAGATTTGGCTTGTCATGATTCCAATTTGAACATGCAGGTCAGTTCTGGAACCCAGAATAATTCCACCCCAAACGAGCACTCCTGTACCACAGTAACGGTGTCATTCAATGATGTTTTCTTGGGGGTAACGGGTACCTGGAGCTCTCCATATGAAAGTCCGGCGAGAATCAGATTGCAAGCTAAACCTGGACTCGTCGGAAAACATAACACAAGCCCACTGTTGCGGTGTCCACAATGCATGCTCTCTACTCCAGGTTAACCGCAGGCAACAGTGAGTTGCAGTAAGTGCAACGCGTCTGACAGGTCTACGAGCATATAGACCAATCTGCCCTAAGCGTCTGTACACGGTCTGCCTTGAAATTGTCGTACCAGTGGCTGAAGAGAGCTGACGAGACAGGTTTGAGGCTGCTATGCTCCGCCTGTTTCTCTTGGCAGCAACTGCCAAATACCGGTCCTCATTCGGCGTTGTAACTCTTGGGCGACCTGTGCTGTAACGTCTACTCACATTACCATCATCTTGGAATCGTTTCCAATGCCTGGAGATGACACTCTCGGCAATTCCAAGTTCGTCTGATACTTCCAGTTGGGTACGCCCACATTCCAAACGGCTGATAATTCTACCATGTAAAAAATCATCCAAATACGTCCTTTGTGTCATAGCTATTCGGTTATTGCACTGAAATGCTTATAAAGCGCCTGCGAACAATTTTACTTCTTTGCCCGTATTCCTTATTATCACTCTCTTACACTCTCGTCATTGTGACGTAACATTCGTGTCATCTGGTTACTTCCTGAAATTTGCATATGCTTCTTGAAGATGTGTGTAGTGATTTTAGAGGTGATATATTTATTTTGGAGTTCGATTTCCACGTGACTCCGAATTATCCTTAATTTATGGACATGAGTGTAAAATGCTATATAATGGTAGGTCCAAAGATATAAAGCGAACTATGTCGAAACGTATTCTTTGAAGGGAACCACTTACAAAGACGGCTATGAAGAATTCAGGTCAGCACGCACTGATGTTCCAAAATATGTATAATGATCACCAAAATTTCAAAGATGAAACACGAACCGGGGAAAGACACAACTACTCAGGAAGTCTGCTATGAAAAACAGCAACTGTTTATACAGATAAGAGATTCATATTGAAACGGGAGAAATCTAAAACATAAATGAGCAAGACACAAAACGTGTCTTCTTCCTGTAAGTTAATAAGGATGATCATTTTGAATGAGACTGGAAAATATTTTTCATAGAAATCTGAAAACAAAATCTAAAAATATGTATATTATATAATATATAACTTTCTGTTAATTACTCTATAACTTCTTCCTTCTTTTTGTTCTAAGACGTCGTGTTTGTTTCTATTTTTAGACCATCCAATCTATTTTTAGGAACATGACTCTTCCATTCTAAAAATAGAAATCTATTTTTAGAATGGATGAAATCTATTTTTAGAATATATTTTTGGAATGAAAAATAGAAATCTATTTTTAGAAACACGACGTCTTAGAACAAAAAGAAGGAAGAGGTCATAGAGTTAATTTTAATGATGTCTAAAGACACCATTAAAATTCACAAAAAGTTTCTTTTAATGTGTGTTTCAGATTTTCTCTGAGAGATTTCTCCCAGCTCTGGGAAATTTTTTCACAGTCGGTAAGAATTTATAAATTGATTTTTTCTCTGAGATATTTCTCTGAGATCTGAGAAAAAATTTTCCCAGTTGATAAGAAATATACCCTCCTTATTAACTTGCAGAAAGAAGGCATGTTTTGTATCTTACTCATTTGTGCTTTAGATTTTCTCTGAGAGATTTTTCGCTTTCAGAATGAATCTTTTATCTATAAGAGCCATCCAAGTTTCACTTTAAAGATCAGATCTGTGCGTGCTGTTAAAGATTGAATACAACATGGTTCTTTCTCCTCCAGCAGGGATTATTTTTCTACATAAATGGAGGCTATTTTCTTTTCAAACGGTATGGTTTGAGTTGTCAACTGAACATGGTAAACAAATCTGTAAACACCTCAACGGTATGGTTTGAAATGGAAACTGAACATGGTCTGTGAGCCTCTTTCCATCTTTCTAACACCTCAATGGTATGGATTCAAGAGGGACCCATAAATCTTTGAAAGATATGATTTAACGTGGGCCCATAAATATTTGAATGGTGTGATTTAATATGGAATAAATGTTTAAACATTTCCTCATACCTTTCTCAAACTTCAACGGTGGAAACGGACATGCCAAACAAATCTTTGGACGATGTTGTTGGAAGTAGAAACTGAAATCGTGGATGCAGAGATATTTGTGATTTTGATAAACGTCTGTGATTTTTTATTCTTATGACTAAAAAGGACCCTGATGATGAAATTTCATATGCAGGAGATTTTTTGTGATTTTGATAAACGGATCGAATCCCCTTTCCAAAATCTGAACGGTCTGAGAAACAGACAAATCTTTTGAACACCTCAAAGGTGTTGTTTCGTTTCCTCCTCCCCGAAACGTTTCTTCACAAAATGGAATGCCTTTCCAACCTTTGAGATTTCTTTTCCAACCCAAACCAATCGGGAAGAAATATAAACTATTTCTTAAATAGATTATAAACATACATATTAATTCTAAGATTTTTATCTTGAATGAATGAATCAGTGTATAAACTCTGAAATTCCTAAATGATTCCAACGAATTCTAATATTACTTATCGTATTACTTATTACCTCATACCTTTCTTATTAATATTACTTCTAATATTACTCTAATATTACTTATATCTAATATTATTACCAGTTGGCCCCATAAATTTGTAAACATTCCCTCATACCTTTCTCAAACTTCAAGACGGATGACAAGCAAATCTTTGAACGATATTGTTGGAACTGAAATCATGGAAATGCGGGAGATTTTTGTGATTCTGATAAACGGTATATTCTGTGATTTTTATTCTCATGACTAAAAAGAAGGACCCTGATGATGAAATTTCAGATGGGGGAGATTTTTGTGATTCTCATAAATGGTCCCCTTTCTCAAACCTGAACGGCGGAAACAGACATGGCAAACAAATTTCACCTCAACGGTGTTGTTGGAAGTGGAAACTGAAATCTGTAAACACTTCTCAAGTGTTCAATGGTATGGTATGAAGTGGAAACGGAATATAGTCTCTGAACACTTCTCGGGTCTCAATGACTACTAACGCGTTTCGATATACCGAGTGAGATGAAGAAGAAAATTATTTTTGGATTCCTTCTTCAATGTTTCATGAAACACTTTTCTATGAAGAAAATTTCTATTAAATGAAACGCAAAAAAATAGAAGGAAAATGGTAACATACCTTGACTCTTTCCAGGATCGTGAAGTCCAGGCTTCTTCAACAGCACAGACTAATCTGAAGTGAAACTCGAATTGCTTTAATAGATAAAGGATAGTCCATTGCAAAAATTTCGAGTCAGCTGGAAAATATTTCTCAGTGAAAAATCTCTGGCTGAGAAGTAAAAAAAAAACCTTTTGTTAATTTTAATGATGTCTTTAGAAATCATAAAAATTAACAAAAGGCCTTTGCTTTTGAGAGGACATGTTTCTAAAAATAGAAAGAAAACAAAAAAACCTTTTGTTAATTTTAATGATGTCTAAAGACATCATTAAAATTAACAAAAAGTATTTTTTTAACTTCTGAGCCAGAGATTTTTTTCTGAGAAAACTTTTCTCAGCCAATAAGACTTGACTATTTCTTTCCCAATCATCTCAGCGTTTTCTATAAAAGCCTTCCAAGTTTTAGTTTAAAGTTCACATAGCTACGTGCTCTTGTAGATGTAACACGCATTGCATCTGAATAATAAAAAAGCCTTCCTTTCTTCATGCACGATGTTGCAAAGAATATTTTTGAATTAAAATTGAATGAATAAAAATGACGATGGATCTATATTATATATTTTAAGAATGATGATCATGCACGATATTGCAAAGTATATTTTTCAATTAAACCTGAATGAATAGAAACTATGATTGAGATACATTATATATTGTTACGTGCGTACGGGTTCGTTATATATTGAATGCACAAGTCGTTAAAAAGTTAACAAACGTTTATTCTTTCCACAAGAAATAAATTAAAATGCTGAAATATTTCTTCACAGATCTTCGCACAATATCACAATATCTCAAACGTTTAGCAAAAACTCAGTTCAAAACAAATAAAATAGTTCTATCTCACAGCGAAATCGCTACAATCAATACAGCATTAAGTAAACAAACAGCAGTTCGCTTTTTACAGCTACAAGTATAACAGCAACAACAACAACTGAGATGAAAATGGTGAGGAAAGTGGTTCGAAAACCAGGGTGCATGGGTCAAAGGACCCTACCCCTCATCGAATGCATAAGTATGATTCTAATAAATTGGCAAGTACAAAATAACTTAAAAATAAGTAATAATAGATTTTTTTAAATATATAATTATATATATGAAAAGTACTAATTAAAGTAAGTAAACACAAAAGGAAGGTGGGGCTATTATCAATAACTTACCCTATGAAAAGTAAAATTTAAAAGTAAATAAAGCCATTCAAAATCCCACGAAAAAACCGAAAATGCCTGTTTAGAAAGAGAAGGCCGCTGAGCTGGTGACACACTAATTATATGCGTAAAGAAAAAAAAAATCATGATGTTAGGTAACATGCGAATACAGAGGTGCACTCAATCCGATTAAATGTATAAAAATATAGAACAGGAGAGGAATACAATGCAAATAACACTTGATAAATACAAAATACAATAATGCAACAGAA
>KK121920.1:29025-41001 GCA_000611955.2 Stegodyphus mimosarum | reverse complement strand
GTTGACATTCTCCGGTGAAAGTCGACATTCTCCAATTTCGGTTTTTCACAGTAACATATATATATATAATATATATATAATTGCAAAACAAAATCTGCCTAATATTGCAAAAATTCATATCTTTTTTCTATAGTTTTATGTTTCGATGAATTTTATGAACAAATGAGAATTAGAAGAAACTTTGAACTCTTTTTTCTCGTATTTTTATTTTTTCAATTAAATTACTGTAATATAAATTTAAAGTTTTGTTTCGAGCAAAATCTAACTATTTATTTAATATTTTCCTTTAAAACAAAAACCAATAATTTAATAGAATTTATTAATCCACAGCAAAATAAGAGAAAAAATCTAACAGGTTTCAGATTTTAAATTACGTCCAAAGGGTTTTTTTTTAACTTTTTGTGTGTTATGTTTACTTATTAAATATCATGTTCTTCGCACTTAAACCATAAAATTCACTTCAACAGCAATATCGCAAAATAATTTTAAAATGAGCATATGTTTAGAGTTTCCGATACATAGTCTCTCGCGCTGGAGACAAAAAATGTTTTTTTCTGTACAACGTTGCCATTCCTCGCTTTGATATTCTCGAGCTTGTTAATCAAAAATTCGTTAAAGTTTTACAAAATATGAAATCGATAATAAAACAAATTCCGAATATTCAAATTAGGGCTTCCAGATACCAATATTCGGTTATGAAAGATTTCACTATGCAAAATTTGATGACTCTAGGTACCGTTGTTTTATCACAATGCGAGACGCATATATACATTTACGCAGGTTCTTCCTTATTTAATTTCTTTAAATATAATACAGGGCGATAATATTTGGTGGCAACAATTTGAAGAGTAATTCAGACTTTTAAAGTTTTTGGCGCAAAATACCCAAACGAAATTAATAGCCTTTTGGGCTAAAAAGATAGAAAAGAAAGAAAGAAAAACAAACTTCCAGTCTGTAAACAGCAGATTGTAGCAACAGCAATATCGGAAAACAATTTTAAAATGAGCATATCTTCAGAGTTTCCGATACACAGTTTCGCTCGCTAGAGATAATTTTTTTTTCGAACAGTGTTGCCATTGCTCGCTTTGAAATCGTTGAGTTTGTTAATCAAAACTTCGTTAAAGTGTTACAGAATATGAAACTGATAATAAAACAAATTCCAGATTAGGGCTTCCAGATGTTCATATTCGGTAGAGGGTTACGTTATTCAAAATTTGATGGCTCTAAATACCGCTGTTTTATCATTATGCGAGAAACAATCATACATTTATGGAGATTCTTCAATATTTAATTTCTTTAAATATAATACAGGGCTCTAATATTTGGTGGCAAGAATCTGAATAGGGAACCGACATTTATAGTGAATCAAAGCAAACTGCCAAATCGAAATTAATAGACCTTCTGGGCTAACGTCCCTTGGGCTAAAAAAATATGAAAAATATCATAGAAATATTTTTTTTTATTTATCATTCACCTTTTAAACAAAAATAATATCTACTCTTTACAATTATTTTCGAAACACAAAATTTTTTATGCAGGAAAGGACAGGAAACCATTGGAAGGACTCTATTACCTGGCCGCTTCTTGAGTAGCCCTACATGATAATTATCAGACTGTTAAAAAAGTATAATATCTTTTCAATAGAATTGTAAACAAAAATGTACTAAGAAGTTTGTAATTTGTACGTCATTGCAAAATTTCATATTTGTTACCAAATTTTAATTTTAATGGAGCCCATAGTATACAGAAGAAGTTGGGTCAGAAAGTTAGCAATAGATACGTTATTTGACAAGTATTTTAGTCATTACATGCGCGATATGAAGAAAGGCGTGTAGCAGAATGATGAACCAGTCAACGTGCAGCTACAGGTATAATATTTTTTTAAAGGATTATTTCCTTACGGTGAAAAGCAACGAACTTTTATAGTATTGAAGATAAGTTAAAGATCTTATGCATTACTATTGTCAGCAATATATTCTCCTGCATTTGTTCATTATTTGCAATAGCCAAGATCTTATTGTTAGTAAAAAGCAGTAACACTTCTTCGATGTGTCAACAAAATGAAAGTACAAATTATTAAAATGCTCAAATATGGTTTTTAAACAGCTCAGTTAGATACGAAATATACTGTTTTAATTTTAAAGATTAATCAGAGATCTTATGCTGCGTGGAATGGCAGCATCTCGCGAAAGAAGTAGCAATTTGCCAGGTATGTAGATGATAAATTCTCTTGGTCAAAAAGAGAAACACGACGTCTTGTTTTCGACGATGGAATCGCGTGTTCTGTCGGAGTTGTTTGGACGCGTCATCATTTTTACGGCAATTGTTTGGAGGTCAAACCCCACAAGGCGCGGAACCCACATGGGGGTCCATTCGAATAGACGCCAGACAATTCAAATAAATCCTTTAGAAAACACAACGTGGTTATCCTCGTTGTTATTCTAAAGTCACGCCGTGCATCAGCAAACGATTTACTGCTCGCAGTTCGCCAACCGAATTCAAATCCAGCAAATACCTAAGCGAAACAACGACAATATATAATAAAAAAAAAGGATGGCTTTTAAATTCGCGAATAAATGAGGTAGGCGTGGCCGTGTCGCGCATATTAACCAATGGAAGAAAAGGTACTGTGTAAATATCCCGTCCCACTTTATTAAAAAGGAGAGAAAAAAACAAAATCGGACGGAGAAGAAGAGGTATCGAATAAATAAATAAAAATAAAGTGATAAGTCTGTTAGGTGAATGGCAACGGCCAGGTGTGTGTTTGACTCCGATTAGGAATTTCTCTGCAGCTTGCAGGCGCAGATGTGATTGCAAAGCAAAGAGAAGCACCTGCGGATGGTCTCGTAATATTCTTAGCTTTTTTATTCACCTCCATGAGTTTTTTATTAATTAAAGAAATATTTTGTTCAGTTATTTTATTATTAATAGTATTATTCCTCCAATTTAAGAGCTTTTTTTTTTTTTTCCAATTCAGCATTTATTTTTTTATCAAATGTTGCCAGTTTTTTCCCAAGAAATTATAATATTTCATGTAGAATTTTTTTTTTATCAGTGTGGCAAAAGACTTTTTTAATCTAAACATGATCTTGAAAAATAAACATTCTGAGTAAATTTACCAACAAGTTTGTATGTCTTCTGTAATACTGTAAATTATAACAGAAAAATGTTATATTGAATTAGAAGAAGGAAATTTTTTAAATTAAAAAAAAATTATTAAAAACGGTATCAAAATTTAAAAAAAATATATCTGCTTAAGTATGGTAACATAAGTTTTAAAAATGCTGCATATTCATATTTTTAAGATGGAAATTTCATAAAATTATCTCTTGTATATACGTATATATATATATATAGAGAGAGAGAGATAATAAAATGTATTTTATTCTGTATCAATTACATGCACTTTTATAAAAATATAATAAAGATGTAAATTTTTAAGAAGTGCTTTGAAATAGCACAGTTTGTTAATTAACAAAAGATTGACAAAATTTGAATGTTATATTACAAATCTTATTCTTAGTCGATTTGCAACAGTTCACTTGGAAAATAAATTAAAGATCTATATTTCGCCGTGGCAAAACTTGCCACCACTTTTTAGTTCAGAGCCACTTGCAGAGTCATTAAGTTTGTTTGATGCAGAAGAGGTGAAAAATGTGGAGTGACCTCTCCGGAACTCAAACCCTGGATCTCCCGAATACCCATCGGATGTGCTTCTAATTACACCGCGAAGACATGCGGAAAGGAGGGAGAAGGTATATTATAGGCTGCTTCTAGGTTATTCCCGTTCTACTCTCCCGTCCGTTTTCTGGACATAATCGTGTCTACGGATTTTTCATCTCACTGGGGCAGGAGTTTTACGCTAAGGGGAAACAGTATACAACCTTCGATGTCTAATATCGTCACAATATTCGCTGTAATACTATTGAGGATTCTCGTTAAGTGCGACTCACGGAGGAACTACAATTAACTATCACGTCGGTGTTTAGATTTGTTAAAAATTTGACGTCCATTAGGGAACAATTGTGCTTTACGCTGAAGTTTTCTCACAAGAAGAGCTGTAAATTAAAGGCAAGAGTCTTTACTTGACATTAAATTAAAATGAATTAAAATCTCAGCAAGTCGTAACTGTCGTAACGGTTTAATTTAAAACTGTTTAAGGCATTCAAGTGGAATGTAGAAACTATGATAAGAATGCAATTGTTTTAAAATCTGAACAGTTTTTATAATATTTTAGCACTTTTAAAATGTGTTATTAATCACAAACTCTTCTTCGAAGTCTTAGATTGTTGTATTCTTAGATTGTAGGGTTGCCATATTTGGCACGGAATCACCAATTTGGCGACATTATTGACGATATGTCAAAGACGAAGTGAGAACATTCTAGAACGCACTTTTAGCGATTTTCTCGTGAATATTCCGATTGCGAAGCTGAGACATTAGAAACGTCCATTGAGAACTTCCAAATTTTCCAATATTTTTGAATCGTTATATCGCGTTATACTTCCATCAATTTATTCTCCTTGGCAAGTGTAAAGGGGAAAAAAATTTATTCCCACATATCAGTGATTCTCAACCCGCAAACTCCTTCTTAACGGTTGTTATGGGACCGGACCTTTGGCCGGTTATACCTAATGATATGGAACAACGTAAACATCACTTCACAAGATAAGCAGAACAAAAATCGCACACGCATATTTACTGTGCATCTCTGTATTGCACTTTTGCTTTTTTTCCATGCATCTCTTTTCTTAAAATTGAAATTAAGCAATTTGTTATGAACATTAGCCGCAGTGAATTTTTTGACATGACTAATTTTGCATTTCGTTTCCTTTCTGGACGTCTTCCTCATTGTCGTCATCGTCTTCGATAATAAGTACTTGATAGATTTAATCACAAATTAAGTATTCGTTTTGAACTCGTCATCAGCAGACTTCTACTCATTTGTATTTTCTGTAATTCTTCTCAAAGATTTCACAAATTTGAATTCAGGTTTCAAACACTAGGTAGATTAATTCCTTAATATTTATAGTCTTTGTAGCAGCGATAAGACAACCATCTTCAGTTTCCAGTTTGCTGAGGATTTTTGAGAAGTTTACACTTATAGTAAGTACATCTTGAACATATTTTCGGTAATACCTTGGTCTAGCGTTCCTAAACGCTTTGACGAGTGGAGCTCTTTTTAGATTCAACTCCTTTAGCGTAGCCCCTTAGTCTATAAGAGCTATGTCTCATAAGTTATAGAGACATTAAGTCATTTAGAAGCAGGAAAGATGAAAAATGAGCAATACCCTCAAACCTCGGACTCGAACAAAGTACCTCTGGAATACGCGCCCAGCGTGCTGACCACTACACTATGAAGGCATGCGAAGAAGGTGGGAGAAATACCTTATATAACCCCCTTTTAAAGCGACTGGGGATTAGGGAACCCAATCGCCAAATCCCGGTGGTGGAGAATCATCATCCACCGCCTTTTCTAGTTCGGACGCCACTGTAGAGACATTAGGTTATTTATAAGCAGGAGATGAATAATGAGCAATGCTCTCAGCGGGACTGGAACCACGGACCACTCGAATACGCGCCGCGTGTACTGACCACTATACGAAGAAGGTATGCTAAGAAGGCGGGAGAAATACTTGTAAAATTAAGCTGCGTAGTTTTACAGGAGTAAAGTATAAATAGTAAGAAAATGTACAGTAAGAAATTATCTAAGCGGTTCTCTAATGGTTCTTGGAAGTTAATCATATATGAAATTTAATTTAAATATGTATTCGTTCATTACTTCCTATTCGAAATTTTTATTACTCCTTCTAAGAAGACAATTACAATTTAATTTTACTATTATGCAACAATATTGCACTGTAGACTTAATTTAAGACATAATTAAGGAGACACCCGTGGTTGCATTTTTATGCACATATATTTTTTATTTTAGATTCAGCTGTTGATAACTGTAGGCGAATGCCTGGTTCTGCATTGAAACGGTTTATGTATATTATTTAGTATCTGTTCGGGAAGAGAATCCTGCTTTACAGGGAGGTATAGTTGGGAAAGCTAGCAGCGCTAATTTTGCTTTCTTTGACAAGATTTGGAACTCATTTTGTATGCAGCCAAAACTCCCGTAACTTTAATTTAAAACGGTTTTCAAACGCAGTTTTTATATCGCTGTGAGATGTCAAATCTATCAGGGCTTCGTATTCTGTTAAGCTGGATAATTTTATATTTACGCTGACCACGTTTAATACCCGTTCAAAGTCATTAAAGCACCATCTCTCGAGCAGTCGGAAAATAGAATTCAAATGAGTCTTTCAAAGCTTCGAAATGTGTCTGAATATTTTTTTTGTCTTGTTATTATTTTCTTCCGAGGAGATTTTGCAAGGAGCGATGCAATCATTATCTTCCTTTCCCTCGCACTCCAATTAATACATAAGTTTTCTCTTAAAAGAAGACACTTTGCCATTTGCATTAAAGTGCCACCGCAATAATAGATTCATTTTGTTGAAATATTGACCAATAAGCACCTTAGTTTTTACTATTTTATAAATGCTACTGCCTATACATGCAGTTTCATTAAACATGGGAATACTTTTCTTCGAGACAAACACTTTAGTTCAATGTGTAGCATGAGGGCCTCTTGGTGGCTCACCATAATACTCATGCATTAGCTCACAAAGTCTGCTTTAAAGTGTTCGGGATTTTATACACTTTTATTTTTATTATTATAGTTATTAATTAACTTTTATTAACTACACAACTAAATCTCGCAGAAAAACCAAACGCATAGAAAACTGATAGAAGAATAGCTCAGAAATCATAGTATTATCGATGTGAACATTCATTTGAAGTGACTCCCAATCAATTAGTCGTCTGCATTTATACGAGGGTAAGCTTCGAGAAGCTTCGAGCGGATTCCCTGAATTGGAATTCTCGAAGGATCGATTATGGGCGAACAGCTTTTCATTGTGCAATTTCAAACAATGGTCGAACATCATGTTTTTGACCAGCACGAAATTTAAATTGGCAAACTTTTATATTCAGAGTGTAATTTTTTAATTTTAATCTACTTTTTGTTTTTTAGTTCAAAGGGACAATTTGCGCAGAAGGACTATTAATTTACTTTTGACATTTTGCCTTGATTCAGTAAAAGCGTTATTTCCCTTTTCAAACTGTTGCCACCAAATATTATCGTCCTGTATTATATTTAAAGAAATTAAATAATGATAATAGTTTATTAAATAATGAGTTTATTAAATAATTAAATAATTAAGATTAAATAATGACTCTGCATAAATGTATGTATGTTCCTCGCATTGTGATGAAACAACGGTACATAAAGCCATCCAATTTTGAATGACGTAATCCTGCTAAGAAAATGGGCATTTGAAAGTCCAAATTTGAAATTTGGAATTTGTTTTATTATCGATTTCCTATTTTGTAAAACTTTAACGAATTTTTAATTAACAAACTCAGGGATTTAAAAACGAGCCATGGCAACGCTGTACAGAAAAACATTTTTATCACCAGCGCGAGAGACTTTGTATCAGAAATTCTAAAGATATGCTCAGTTTAAAATTATTTTGCGATATTGCTCTTGAATTGAATTTGATGATTTAAGTGCGAAGAACATGATATTTAATAAATAACAGTAACACACTAAATGTTAAAAAAAAAAAGCCCCTTTGGACGAAACTTAAAAGAAATTTAAACTTTTTCTACGACTTACAACAAAGAGTAATAATAAATCGCTAATTCGGCAGTAGCAACAAAATGTTTTTTGGTAGGTTTTCATCACAGTTCACGTCACGTTTCGTCACAGTTCCCACGTCAGCATGGTAGAATTGCTCTGAATACAAGCTCTTTAATTCAATGTAATCTTGAATACTTTTTTAATTCATGGAGCTACGACACAACTATTAGTCACTTGCTTGTAACGATACAGCCATCCATCACTTGTTGAAAACTTTTTGGACTATTTTTCTAATTTTCTTGCTCAACCGTAATCATAGAATATCGTCAACCAATTCATTTGTAGATTTTCTAAGCATGCAAAGAGCTGGAAATGTTTACTCTGATTCAGCTTGTTTAGTTTATTTTGCGTAGGAAACATTTGAATGAATTTACCATAAATCAGCGTACGAAACTAAAATTATACTCACGCAGGAGAGCTCTGGCATTAGTTCTCGTCCCTTATGAAGGTTACCGGTTGCTTTTTTCAAATTCAAAACGGATCTTTATAATGTTGCTGGTACTGATATGAATGTTTCTGTTCTGGCCAACAGAGGCTGATTTCCGTAAAGGGGCCGGCACTTTTATGCCGGGCATCATTATGAAGCGGTCCTATATAGTCTTTAAGAAAGGTTACTTTTGTTACATTACCATTTATCATTTTTATTATTCAAGCGATTGGGCAGATGGAAACATTGTAAGCAACAAATATCTTTATAATATATATTTATATAATCTTTATGTTAATAACTATTTCTCGGAATGTTGCCATTCTGCTAAATGTTAGATCTTTTTTAAAGTATCTTCTAAGCTTACTCGAACTGTAATTGCTCCCCAAAGATTTTTAAACTTGGCAATTTGAAAGAAATGAATGCATCTCTTAATAATTTTAAAATCTTTTTTTTTATTTGTTAATAATATACCTTATGGATATAATTCAAAATCCATTTAAATTTCTATATTATGCTGATATATTTTATGAATGTTTGCGACTTTTTTTCCTAGTAATAAAGATTTTTTTATCGTTATCATCGTAGTTTATTTTGTATTCATTTTTTAACATGTTCCTTATCAATAAACGAAAATTCAGTTTGAAAAATATCTTCCGAATCTTTAACAACTCATCTTGGGATCCCCAGGGATCCGCTGGCCGAAGTTTAAAAATGGATGCCTTAAGCATGTTAGAAACAGCTTTACAACTCCCTATTAACTCGCGTGAAGTGGCTTTTGTTAAAAGTATGGTTGGAAACAACTGTTTGGCTTTGCTATCCCGTCTTGTCATGAAGAGTCTCGAGTCGAGGACACTTGACCTTTCGCACCGAGTCCTCTTTTTCCGAAATCGTAAAACAAACCCGTAACCGTATTTGCGGACAAACACGGGAGGAGTCGCAAGTTCAGTTCTTCTATGAAGCTTTCTTCTGTATGGTTTGTATGTCTTCCTCTGTTGTAAAATTTATAATAGTGTATTCCGAGTTGTAGAACTCGAGTATGTGGACAGAAAGGAAGAGTTGAAGTTGGTAAACAGAAAGCAAGTAATCCAAGGAGTAGGGAGCCGATATAGATCGCTACTGGATTGGGTGGATTCCCGGTTATATCTAGTCTCTGGTTGGTGATTTGTAGAAACTAGACAGTGGCATCAAATCCTGCAAAGCGGCTTGCTCTCTTCAAGAGATTTTCAACGCTAGAAATATTCATTCAAAGAAGTCATTTTTCCATGAAATATACGAGAAAAATAAATCTAGTGAAATTTTATAACAATTTCACTTTTCTACCTTTTGACTCTGATTTTATTACTACCGTATTTAAAATATGATACAAGCAAATATCAAATAATCCGTTTTTATTAAGACCTCGAAGAAGTGTTACTGTTTTCAATTAGCGACAAAATCCTGAGCAGTACTAATAAAAAGTGCATACAGTTATCAACCGATGATACATATAATGATTCGTTTATCTTCCTAGACTTCTTAAGATTTTGCAGTAAATGTTGTTTTTTATTATATGGAACATGAATAAAGTATAGAATGGTAATTAATGGAACATAAATAAAGTACGGAATGGTAATTAATGGAACATAAATAAAGTAGCTCCTAACAGCTTGTAACAAGTCGATTGTAAAACTTCTGATTTCGCTATGGTGTTCAAAATTAAAATAATTTCACATTAGGTCGATTATCTCCAGAACTGAAGGAAAGATTTTGAAGAAATTTGGTACGGATATAGGTTGATATATTATGCTACATATATATTCTATTGATCCTGCACTAGTATTGTATTTTATATACCTACATATGACCAAACTAAATTTAATTGGAACTGTCCTTTAATTTTTTAAATTTAATTGCATACATCCCCTCTTCGAAGCTCCCTGCCTCACCATGTTACATCACGCTTTCCCTGCAGTAGCCGTAATGCGAAATCTTTTGTCCAGTCGCTGCTCAGAATTAAAACAAAGAGGTCACAAGCTTATAAATAGCACAGTAACTAACTATGCATTCTCTTCCATCACTTCGCCTTCCTACTTGCAAAAAGTGGCTTAGTCTCTGTTAGCTGTTCTCCCTTATGTAAGATGTAATCACGTATAAAAAATTATATACATATACCGTATAGTAATTACATATATATGCGAACAAGAGCAATAAATTTACAACGGTTAGAGTCGCATCACATCGAGAAGAACGAAACATGCTGTTCGGCACTCATTAAGGGTTCCAGTTTAATGTTTTAAATACTAACCCCTTAAAAAGTTCTGTTTGAAGAATTAAACAAAGGGTCATTAACAGTTTATTACTATAACTGCCTTTTTATCATTTTTTAATTTTTAAATTTAATTAGTTACTTTTACATTTTCCTAGTAAGAATTTTTAACAATTTTAATAACAATTTTTACATCTCAAGCTTAAACAATTTTGCTTAAACAATGATTGATTTTCAGTGCTTTCGAGCCGTCTCAACCTGGATCGTCCAGGCAATCGCTTTCTTATTGCTTTATGGTTAAAAATTTTAGTGGTAACTGAATTTCTTGCATCTGTTCTTTGGGTCCAGTAAACCCCATTATCTTGATCTTCATGTGTTTTATAACATCATTATTCTTATAAAAATCTCCATGTATCATCCACTTTTATTGCACCAAATATTTTTCTTAAAACGTTTCTTTCGAATATTGCCAATGAAGTTTGATTTAGTTCTGTTAACGTTCAAGTCTCTAAAACTTATGTTAAAAGGACCTTATTATAGTTTTACAAGGTGGTATTTTAGTTTTTGTACTAATTAAACCTGATTTTAAAAATATTCCAAACCACACAGGTATCGCTTAACGGATAAGATTTTGCTCTGTATTTCAGTACTTATACCATTATCCAGCTAATTCTAGAACTAAGCTAGAAAACATTAGCCCGTCTTTTAAAATATAAACTGACTAGTTTCTAAAAGAGATGGAAATAGGCTATTTCTAATAATTATTGTAAATTTCGTTTTTATCTACATTAACATTTCAGCACTTATTTCCCGTAGCATTATCACGAGAGCTGTAAAAGACTTCTGTAAAAATTTTGAAGACGTTTCTAATACGAAAAACGCATATCTACTAACATGGTATTCTAACTTGTTTCAGCATGCACAGTCACAGACTAGCAAAATCTAATACAGTCCCAGTTGAATGTAATTCAGTGAACTGACTCAGCATGCAAACGTCATTAAAAATCAACTCCATACCTGAATTTACAGTTAACCTGGATACTATTTAATAATTTTTTAAAATGCGTTCATTTTGCTTTTCCTAAACCCTAAAATTAATGGGACACCTTCATAACGATGCCTCGTCATGAAAATGCTGGCACTCTTTTGAAAGTCTTCCATCATTCGAAAACACAGAAAGCCCATAAAGGCGTTAGTACCCTTATGCAGATCACTTTATTTCTAACTTTAAATACAGCATTCTTCACAAAGGGACGGCCATTTCTATGGCGACGCAGAGACATGTAACTTGCCTTCAAAATCAAAGTAACAAACTAAGCCTTGTATAACAACGCCTCTGCATGAAAATGCCTGCGCTTTAATGAAGATTACTGTTTAACGTTAGACACGGATTTACTTTCTTATGAAGGTTTCCGTGTTTCGTTTCCTTTAGGAAATCTTCCACAAATCACGCAGATAACTTTCATGTACTCTGCCACAATCAGCTAAACAAAACCAAAGTGGTAACAAATATCTCAATTGCATTTTAGATATTAAAAAAAAAAAAAAAAAAAA
>KK121920.1:5861-29004 GCA_000611955.2 Stegodyphus mimosarum | reverse complement strand
TTTAAAAAAAAAAAAAAAAAAAAAAAAAAAAAAAGAAGAAGAAGAAGAAGAAGAGTGTGCTTCTTATTCATGCTGTGTTTTATTTATTAAAGTAGAATAAATTCAAAGAGTGATTGAAGTTGAAATTCGAAACCTATTTTTGTGGCCTATACTTAGGTAAGCTCGTAATTTCTAGATAATATTATCTGAAATTACATAATGGTATTTAAACTGTGAACAAATTAAAAATGAGTTTTAGCAAAAATTTTATTTGAAGAATAATTTATTAATTTTTTGCCTTAAGAGTTCACTTTTAAATCTCTCATACAAAACACTATTCAGAAATAATTCAATATGCCTTTTCATGTGCAGTGATTTTGTTTCTTCGTTACAATTATTACACAAAATGAATGTTTCAGAGAAACTTGCCTTGAAATTCAGGTTTATTAAGACATTGCAAGTTCTTGATACCGGCATTCATTTTGCTTCCTTTGGCGGACACTGTGCAAATTCTGGAAATGAGACAGCTGATGTTCTTCTGGCTTTGTTAAAATTATTTGAAAGTAAGAACGATGAGACTTTTCTTCCGCTCATTCACAATGTAAAAAGGTGGGAGCGATATGACTTTTTTTCCGTCCTGCACAATGGAAGGTACAGGAAAATAGATTGCTAATGTATTAAGAAGTTGGCCAAGTGAATTATTCTTAGCGCAAACTGAAAAAAATTCGCCAAGTTAAAATTTGAATTTCTCCATAAATTTCGCACCAAATTTTACAAAACTTCATATTTAGGCATAATTTGAGTCGTAGAATCGAAATATGAAAAAAAAAATGGTATGTTATTTTAGAAAAAGTTCGATTTTGTGTCAAAATACCTATATTAGAACAAAGATATATGTAAATCTAATATATATCTTAAGTCGCTCTTTCGAGACATGAAAAACGCAATTTCAATTTTGTCAATCGGCCCAGTAGAGAACGGGAGATATAGAACTGTTCCATTTTTTCCCCCGCAGTGTACGTTACTTTGAATTCCTGTAAATGTAGCGGAGGTTCGTCCTTCGCAAAAGCTATGCTTTCTGTTCATTTAAGAGTTAAATAAAACGGTTAATTCAACTTTCTCTCAACTTTACGATTTGTTTCAGGCTAAGTGATATCTATCATAAGTAGGGTCTGCGGGACTTTGACACGAGCTTCTAGATATAGTAGAACCCTACAATATTTTCTTATTTTATGGGTGATTTAATTTTGTTTAGTATTTTTGTTATAAATGGTGTTTCTATTGCTTTTTATACTTGAATATTATTATAGAAGAAACTGAAAAATTGCTAAATTCAACTTATAATTTTTAAACGTAGTTTTTTTAATCAATATCAGCATTTAAATATTTTTAATATCATTAAACTTATTTTTTTAGCCGGACAGACCATCCCCATTCGCCTTTGTAGTGATACATGTTTGGTTTAATAAGACAAGAAGAGCATAGCAACCGAGATTGCGTGTGACTTTATAAGGTATTTCTCCCCCCTCCTTAGCATGCCTTCGTGGTGCAAGGATCAGCACATTTGGCGCGATTCGAGAGGTCCGAGGCTCGAGTCCCGGCGAGGGCATTGCTCATTTTTCACGTCTCTCAGCATCAAAAATCCTAATGTCTCTAAAACTTGATGAATCTTTTGGAAGATTATTAAATAATTAACACAAGACGATCAACAATGCAACGAAAAATGGGGAATATTCCAATGTAAATGTTCTTACATCCAGACATTAAGAAAACCAAGCATTCTACGGAAATCATGAAACTCTTTTAGTTTTACTGTTTTACTCTACTGTCATGAGAGGCGACTCAAGAAGCAGAGAAGGCGGGGGAGAAAAGGAATCCTAAGATTTAAAAGACACCGCAGACAAATATTTGGCAACTTTTTGGTCATTTTCTCTGAAGAATCGTGACTCTACGAAATAAGTCCTCATAAACGGATTCTCCTCGCCTTTTTTCACTTTCGAATGCTTGCCACCCCCCCCCCCTTAGTTACCTTCTCTTTCGGAGAACAGCCATGAAACACGATTATTTGTAAAGCTTTCCAGAAAAGACAGTTCGCGGATTTTTTTTTTTTTAACTAACTGCTGTGACTTAAAAAAAGTATGACAAAGGTATGCATATACCCCAAGCTGATTTCGGCGCAAACGGAGAGAAAAATGATATTTTTTGCTCTTGCGGTGTATGAATTATTGCATTCCTTTTCTTGAATTCTGGGAAGTTGGTCATATTTTGTGGCACATTTCTTCTTTTTAGAATAAGATTATTATTTTCCTCGAAGTTTGGAGATTTACATGAAAGTCCAGTGCATTTCTTGAAGCATTTTGTTTAAAAAATTAATTTTGTCAATGTTACGCTGCTAATTTTACACTGTTTACACGGGCTATTAGTCTCCAAACGCATTTTGAGTTGAATCACTAAGAGTATTGTATCACTTTTCAAATTGTTGCCACCAAATATTATTCTCCTATATTATATCTAAAGAAAATAAATAATGAAGAATCTGCGTGAATGTATGTAGGTTTCCTGTACTGTGAACAAACGACTGTACCTAAAGCCATCATATTTTGAATAATGAAGTACCCAATCCGAATATGAGCACCTGAAAGACCGATTTTGGAATTTCGAATTTGTTTCATTGTCTTTTCATATTTTGTGAAACTTTAACGAATTTTTGATTAACAAACTCAATGATTTCAAAATGAGCAATGGCAACACTGTACGAAAAAAAAAAGGCATCTTTATCTTCAGCGTGCTAAACTCTTTACGGAAATTCTAAAGATGTTATGTTTTTAAATATTTTTAGCCGAAAGAGACATTAGTCCAAATGCTCTCGAAACGTGTATATATCCCTTTCAACGTAATATAAAGTCTGAAATGTTTCATATTTTCATAATCTTTTATGCATAGACATTTGCGATTTTAGTACAAAATATTTCATAGCATATTTTTAAAAATCTGGTGCAATCTGTCATAACAGAGTTTTAAATCGAGTATCACAGTAAATTAAATGAAAGGTAACTTGCTTGAAAAAGTTTAACAAAACTGGTTTTTTTGCTTAAGAATTCATCTTAGCAGGTCTCTTTAAACCTTTAGCAGGGTCTAAACAAAATTTAAATTTGGAACCTCATTTATACAAGCTGTTTGTAATGAAATCTTAAGTAACGTTAACTTCAATTTTTTATTAATGATAAAGAATGTAACAATCAAAACTATGATATTTGTATAAGAAAAAATGTCTGGCATAAAAAATATACAAAAATATTATAACCATCAAATCGGCTTTAAAAATTTGAAACATTGTCTTCTCGGATTTTATTCAAAAAAAAATTATCAAAGATATCTTCGCAAGTTCTTCCTTTCGAGAATATCTTTTTCCACTGTAAACATTTTAAAAAACTTTTGCCTTTGCTGTCCTACTCGAATTTGTTGAATAATTTTAACTCATTTTAAGAACGGATAAAAGTATCTCTCCTTTTGCATTATTTACAGGCACAGTTAAGTAAATTTTAAATAACAGTTTGGCATTAGGAACAGAAGATGCAACGTCATTATTTTTCACGAACATAATCATTCGGACTTTGCAAATTTTGTTTTGGCGCAGTTAAAATAAATCGTGAAAGCTCATTCTCTAATTCTTTGAAATGAATGGCACCGAAGTAAACGTTTTGATTTAATTTGTGTAATCAGGTGCATTCTTTAAAGTTTCAAATTCCATAAAAAATACTTTATTCATTTCTTGATATTTTTTGTATCTCGTATCAATTTCTCTACGAATTTTGTCACAAATATTACAGAATACATTTGTTTTAAAATGTGCTTAACCGGTTAAATTCGTCTTTTCATCTGTTAAGTTTTCATCCAAAAACCATTTCTGTTTTTTCTAAGTTTTTCTTGAATATTAACATAAAGTTTGTGATCGCCTAGAGATTTATATTTATTTTAAATAACCGGTTAAATTTAATTTTAAGTTACACTGGTGTGCAAAACTTAAGCACCAGCAGGGTTTTTGGCATAACTTCAAAATCAACCGAGGGACATGAAATGCAGAAATGAAGGAGAGTATTATGTACGTAAAGGATGACGAAAGCATCGGAGCTGAAAAAGGAATACAATGCATACGGTATGGAATCAAACAAAAACAAGCTTCATTAAAAGCATAGTATCGTGACTCATGATTGTCTATCCAAGAGAAAGAACAACAAGCAGATGTTCCTTAATATGGGATATGCTATGGTTGCTTCGCACCGTCTCTGCATGCTCAGAACCAGCTGGTGCAACATTTCTTGTGGTAGGAGTGCCCATTCCTCAATCAGCATCTGTTTGAGTTGTTGGGTGTTCTCTGGAGGATGTAAGCGGGCTGCACTGCGTCTCCCCAAAGCATCCCACACATGTTCGATGGGATTAAAATCTGGGGAGTACGCTGGCCAATTCATTCGAGTGATAGCTTCACTTTCCAGTAGCTCCTCAATAGCAAGAGTCCGATGTGGCAGTGCATTGTCATCCATAAAAATTAAATCTGGGCCAATGGCACCTCGGAACAGACGCACATGGGGAAGGAGTACCTCCTCACAATAGCGATCCCCGGTTACAGACCCTCTGTCGAAAACGTAGAGCTCAGTTCGCCCGTTCAGCATAATGCCTCCCCAGACAAGAACTCCAGGACCACCGTTACGGTGTCTTTCCTTGATGTTACTGGGATGAAACCGGGTCCCGACCTCTCTCCAAATCAAAACGCGTTGAGAATGGCTTCTGGTACTGAACCGACTCTTATCCGTAAAGAGGACACGATTCTGTTGATCAGTTGTCTAGTTTTTGTGCTCTCTGCACCACTGTAAACAGTGGCGTCGGTGGCCAACTTTCAACGGGAGGCAGCGTTCAGGACAGCGGGCGAATAGGCCCCCTTTGTGAAGGCGTCTGGCCACAGTAAACCGCGACACTTGTCGCCCCGTTGCTGTACAAAGGTGCTGAGCAATGGCGCTTGCTGACTGCTGTTGGCCTCTTTTCGCCTGCAGGACGATATATAGATCATCCCCTGCAGATGTCGTCCTCGGGCGGCCACCACCAACCTTTCTAACAGCTGTACCAATGGTTTGGAACGCTTTCCAAGCGCCCGAAACGACACTTTTGTTGATTCCGAACTCTACTACACTGGTGACAGTAAGCCCCTCCTCCAGCTTTTCGATCATTCTTCCACGTGTGAAGTCGTCCAGGTGATTTCTTCTAGCCATATTTCCCGAACTGACTCACTGGCACTTGCAGGGAATATGTTGAATTGCGTCTCCGTCCTTCCTTTATTCTACTGTTGAGCTGCGCGCCGACATCACGCGTTTTGTGTACGCTCACGTCGCCTCTGACGTTTCGTTCCTGATATTTGCATACGCAGGACATTTCTACTGACTTACGTGTTCATTGTACTGATCTCCAGACCTCCTTTTCTGCAATTTCATGGCTATCTGCTAAATTTTTTCATTGTTGCTTAAGTTTTGCACACCAGTGTACTTTCCTATAAGCCTTCATTCCCCTAATTGCCAGTGCCAGAATATTTAAATTTGGTAGCGTACTTAAGGAATGCAAATTCTACCAGTGGGAGAAAAGGCTTAAATATCGATGTTCTAGTAGGGAGAGCTTGACAATCTGGGAAATCTCTGTGCGTGATTGTACGCAAGCTTCGGCTTAGCATTTATTGCTGGTTAGATGTGGCTTTATAGCTATTACCTTGTTGCCACTAGACTCATGTACGCGCTGTAGGATACAGGATTGTATGAGCCCTGTAGTTTAATTCTACTACTTGTGAACATCTTGAATGCTTGAGTTTTTATTCTACTGTTTCAGTTACCACCCGAGTTGAGGCGTACTATGATAGCGTCCAGTTAATGCATTGTAAATAATTTTAAGAGTTTAATAAAGGTAGTTTTAACCCTTCTTCGGTGCAATCACTATTTCTCCAGATTATACACAACAGATAGACAGTATCACCCGAAAACTAGGACTATATTACCTAGTGTTCACAAGGATCGCCCTACATAGATGTCATCCTGGCCCCCAGAGGCAATCCTCGGGGCCGCGATCCAACCGGTGAAGTCGACGAGCCCCATTAAGTCGAAGAAAATGAATGTCAGTTAAACGAAGTCGGAAAATAACAAGTCATGCAGCATCACCCGACTCCACCGATAGGGGCGTTTCTCCTCGGACGACCAACAAAATCTGACAATATTGCTCCACCACAGACAGAGGAACAGACACGACAGTACCAGTACGGTCCCTGCCAAGCCTGAACCAACCTGAGAATAAACTCAGGCGTTAGTCCTGTGAAGTCAACTTATATACCCTCGTGGTTGAGGCTGCCTAAGTACAGATCCTGTTATGTAGTGATTTTTGGTTAGTTTAGAATTATGGATTAATGTGTAGTTAATTGCAGTTATTTGTTAATTAATTATTGAGTGAGTAAATTATATGCATTAATTTATGCTTATTCTAAATTTTTCTTCACGAATTGTATTGCTTATGTTATTGAATCAATTATTTTTATACGAGTTAAACAGAGTTCTCGTTCTTACGTTACGCGTTCGACAGTATTAGCCTTCGGGAGAAGGAGACAATGGGAAATCGGTTGTTTCTGCGTAATATTTGAAATTTAAAAATACTTCCTTTTTATTCACATGGTTGAAATTTATACCTCTTAAAGAGAAAAAATTTACCCTTCTTATGAACCTACTTTCATGACTGTACGTCGCCCCGTTGGAGAATTATGCCCATTTAATTGCTAAAATTGTTGAATTTCGTGTCTAGAAATTTATTCTGCTATAAGCGCCGTTTTGAGCACTTTTCTCGTCAAGGTCATGTACTGCGTCCGGTTGCGTGGCAGGGGAGTGATAGGTTTGTCGCATTCTTTCCCTCACCCCTCCTTGTTGGCGAAGGGGGTGGCGAGGGTGGAACTTTTTTTGGTGTGAAGAAGGAAAAACTAAGTTTTCGCAGCACTGTTTTGTGTTTGGCGAGATTTGCATACTAATTCACCAAATTTGGTGATTTTCGAAAATTCTGGAGCCTGGACGATTGAAATCGTCATGCAAGGCCATGCTCAGCCCTTTTTGCCTTGGATTCGCAGCGTTAGAAGCACGTTATTTTTTTCTTCCTCTGGAAGAGCCGGAGACGGAAAAGGGAGGAACCCTTAGGAAGATAAAGATGAACATCTAAAAAGAAAAAAAAATCACTTGAAGTTTACTCCTCCGCACTTTACCATCCCCGTGTTGGAGCCGAAAATGTTGTTTTTTCCTCATCGAATTACTACCATCAACTCGAGTACTACCATCAACTCCGGAAAAGGGAGGAACCCTTAGGAGCTCTTGTTTTGCTGCACGAATGCACTTTACCATCTTCATAGTGTCTGATCCAGGTGTCCAGATTTCTTGCCGGACTCCCTCGTTCAACATCTGCGAAGAGCTGGTTCGGCAGAGCCTTGTTCAACACCTGTTATGAATGGGACATCCGGAAAAAAAAATCTATAAGTTGAGTTAATGCTTAATTAAATTTTCAACGCTTCAAGTGAGTTCAACCTTTTGATTGTTAATTTCACCTGAAATTTAGTACAGCTTGCTACCTAAATTCCGTGAACATGTTTCCTAAGTAATATGGTAATTTAAAATTTTTTTAAGAGATTTGATTATTTGAAGTAAATTTTCCAGTGATGAATTATTAATGTAAGGAGTAATTATATGTGTGTTTAATTTCCAATTAAATTCTATTTAACTTTTAGTCAAGGTTTTTCTGCTGGATCTTAAATCCAGGCTGTGTATTTAAGCAACTGCTGCACTATTAATCTATTTAGGACTTTTAACCTTAACTTGGAATGTAATTAAAATTTATATATAATGAATTAAGACAGGATAGTAAATTTGTAAACTTATCTAAGTTTTACCTTTTTACTTTAAGTTGTTACTATTTTTTGGTTGAGAATTAACGTTAACTTTTGCTAGTTAAGGAACGATTAAAAATTTAAATTCTACTTTACCTTTAATTGTGTAATTGAATGTAGGAATAAATGTAATCATTTTTCTCCAACGGGTCTACTTGAATATGTAATATTTTCTAACTGCCTAAGGGATTTGCTAAATTTATGTATGTAATTTTTACCTGAGTAAATTAAGAAATTTCTTGAACTAAGTAATCTCTATCAATATTGGTAAAGACACCATGCTCGGTGATTCATTAAATTCCTGTGTATTTTTATGCTGGCCAGCAGAGTTTGATAACTGCATATGAAAAGTTAATATTAATTTTTACGGTGTAAATTTTTGATTAATTCATCTCGGTGCATATTTGAAATTAACAATATATATATTATAATTCTAAATGCATTATTTTAAATAGTTGTCACCTGAACACACCATAGATCTAGAAATTTAAGTTGAAAGATTGAGTGTCTTCCTTTAATGCTGCAATAAATATCCTTGGTTATATATATATTTGATTCAGAGTTTTTCTTATGATGACTTGTGTGAATGTTTTTAACACCAGTACTCCTGCTTGGTCTTAGGGGTTGTTCGGGTTAGAAATACACAACGCAATGAATTATGGCTTTGATATTATTGTAGACAAATTATTGTAACAGTTAGTATTTAACATTTGGTACCACAACACATTTGGTGCCGCGATATTAGTATATAACATCTGGTGACGTGACAAATTAGCACGTAACAATCCTAGCCAGTACTTCCCAGGAATTTCTCCTGAGTCAATCCCCGGGGGGGGGGACAACAGATAGACAGTAGAACGTTACAACCGGATAAAGCCAATACCTTGCTGATTCATTAGTTTTTTTTTTAAGCAAGAGACATGGAAAATGAGCAATGCCCTCTTCGGGACTCGAATCTAGACCTCTCGAATAAGCGCCGAGTGTGCTACCATTACACCACAAAGGCATGCTGGAAGAAGAGAGAAAATACTTTATAGCCTCATTTCTAACTCTGTTATTTTAGCCCCTTAAATCATGTATGTATTGCTATAAACTTTGTATCAAATTGATGCAGTTGTTAAGTAATTGCTAAGATCATATACAAATTTAACGAGTGTTCATCCTTGTCAGTATTTTATCTCCAATAACAGTCATGAGAATAAACTTAAGTCGTCTTACTTTTTTCTCTGTGTGCTTATTTGCTTGTGCTTGAATAAAAGGATTTTCATGGTCTATGTAATAAAGAACTTATTGCACTCATTTTGGACTGCTTTTATTGAATCTGCTCACCATGGCGACTCGTATCATATAGTGCCTTAAGAGTGAAATGTATCTGTCAGATCTTCGCATTTCACGCTTTATCTAAGGGATCGCTGCGTTCAAGTACTCCAGCACAAGGGTACCAGCACCTTTAGGCAAGTATTTCTGTGTTTGCCAGTAAAAGAGGAAGAAAAATTAAAAAGGTGGAACTATTATTCCGTATTATGCATGTAGGATTTTCGTTCGCAATATTATCAAAGGAACCTAAGATTTAACTTGCTTCAGAGTGCCCCAAAATAAGGCCGCTCACACCTTCACAAAAGATGCTTCTTTTAAATCAAAACTCTAATCTTCATAAAGGTGCTGCCATCTTTATTTTTAGCTTGCTTAATCGAATATGGAAAATCCATGACCACTTTATGGCGTCTTTATGGTGGAGGCACTCTTATATATGTTTCTCTGTTGGCGAACTCAGCCCGACTTGCATAAAGATGACGGCACGCTTTCAAGGTGGCACCCTTTTAGAGTTATATACTTTTTCCTTTTTTTGATATTTGCCTGCTTATAGCGTTCAAGAATAATATGGAGAAATAAACGGAACTTTAAAAACTGAAATTCTTTTCTATTATTCCATTTCCATTTATTATTTTATTCAACTATAAATATTTATGAGTTAGTAACAATAAATATCGCTTTTATCAAGAAGAGAAACGAAATATTCGGATAGTCCCCCACTCCCAAATATCTACGTGAGAAACAACTTTTGCCGAGTGTAAAAACTTTTTGGACTGTTGTATTAGACTAGAAGGCGATTTATCATCCACGCTGCAGAACAGATCTTGTCATTGTTCGCGATATAAGATCTTGAAACTTTCTTTCTCGCGACCTTGCAAATAACTAATTTTCATTGCGCTACGTTTGGACGTGTCATTAAGATCTTTCATTTATTTATCTTTCAAATTTAATGAATTTGTAATTGCTTAACAAATTTAGATACTTAAAAGCAATAAATACTCTTTGGAAAATAAAAGACAAAAGGAAGTGTTATTTTTTAAGCTCAATATTTGTATTAATTTTTTAAAGTAATATTGAGTACGAATATCGCAGAGTAATAGTAATCACAAAGCGTAACAGATGCATATTTCACAGAAAAACACGTTTTAAAGCTTCATTTTAATATATTTAGGCCATTTTCATGTTAATTTGGAAGTTAGATATGATCTAGTACTTTAGTAAGGCATTAACCAAATATTTATAGAAAAAATACAAACACAAAATTTGCCCCGTTATCAAAACGTACCATTGATACCGTAAATAGATTTGGGGTTGTGTTGTCGTTTTAAATATTAAAAACTGTATATGCACTATAAAAGTTGAGCGTTAATTTTTTTTTTTAATTTAAAAAAAGTAAAATGAAAATCTGGAAGATTTCCGATTTTAAATCACGTCTAAAAGAGAGTTTTTTAACGTTTGTGTGTTACTTTTATTCATTAAATTTCATGTTCTTTGCACTTAAACGATAAAATTCAGTTCAAGAGCAATATCGCAAAATAATTTTAAACTGAGCATATCTTTAGAATTTCCGATACATGGTCTCACGCACTAGAGATAAAAATGTTTTTTTCTGTACAACGTTGCCATTGCTGGTTTTGAAATCCTTGAGTTTGCTAATCAAAAATTCGTTAAAGTTTTACCAAATATGAAGTCGATAATAAAACAAATTCCTAATTTCAAATTTGAGCTTCCAGATGCCCATATTAGCAGTAGGATTATGTCATTCAAAATTCGATGTCTCTAGGTACCGTCGTTTTACCACACTGCAAGAAACATACATACATTTATGCAGATTCTTTATTATTTAATTTCTTTAAATACAGGGTGTTTATATAAAGTCCCGGACCCATTTTGATGTTTAATAACTCATAAAATAATGAAGATATAAACAAACTTATGGCATTTATTGATGGAATAACTTATATATTTTCTTTTTCAGGTTTGAATATCTTTACTTTTGTAAATATCGTCTGCGCGTGTGGTTAATTTCAGATAATTTCATTTTCCAGTCTAAATATCTGTACTTTTCTAAATATCGTCTGCTTATTAATTGTATTTTTCTCTCTTTTGTTTTTGGAAACTATTGCCTATTATTATACAAAGCTGTATGTAAGTAAGCACTCCCATACTATAACACGACGCCAAATTGCAGTGGTGGCGATGTAAACTAAATGTCTTCCCCTCCTCCTCTCCCCTGCAGTGACATCATGGAGGTTGGAAGTAAGATGGAGGCCGCAATGAGTTTTGACACGATTGGATGTAAATATTTTGCAATTGCGTCGTAATTATATATATAAATGTATACATTTTCTATTTGTACAGTAATTCAGAGTCCTAAGTATACGAAAAGAATACATTTTTAAGCAAAGTTTATTGTTATTAACATTAAAATTATGCATTATTTCTTCTCCACTTACAGAGCTTCTACCTAAAATACTTTCTCAAATATGACATGATTTTTTTAGCTTCTGAGGCATCTTTTAAATGAAAAAAACCGAAGACATTTTGTAATTTGAAAGGGAATGAAAAAAAGATTTTTTAAAATATTATTTAAACTTGTACCTGCGTTATTATAAAACATAGGGGAATAATTCTTTTAATTATCAGATTTTTTTACCTTTAATTTCAACAATACATATCCTAAAACTCTTCTTTATTACTTCCTTAAGAACGCATCGTCTCAAGGAAACGTGTAGAAATATATTCCATCAGATTTCGACGAAATCTTACTCTTGCAATCCTTAATCCGCAGTATCGATACGGTATTAGAGAAAATTAAAAAAAAAAAAAATTGGTTCTGAAAAGAGTCTTTTGTAATTAAAAAATACAAAATTAATAAGTAACACAACCAAAGCACGTTAGAAGCTAACAAGATTTCGGTAGAATCAAACAAACAAACAAATCAAAACAACCAATGACTGAAAAGAAAAGGAGCATGCGCAGTTTTACTGATAATGTTTCCACATCGCCACCGCTACGAGCGCTGCGGTCGTTTCGAAGCGCAATTTCTCCCATGGAAGTGCCGACGCTTTACTTACATACAGCTTTGTTATTATTTGCCTAGGAGGATTTTGCAACAGACGTGCTAAGGAGGATAGAAGATGATGCTGAATTTCTGAAGCGCATATTATTCTCCGACTAAGCATCCTTTCATCTTTTTGGCATTGTTAATTGCCATATTGTGCGCATATGGGGATCTGAAAACAACCATGAATGCCGTGAGGCACAAAGGGATTCCCCAAAGGTTAATGTGTGGTGTGGACTAATGCACGACCGAGTCATTGGGCCTTTCTTTTTCACAAAAAAGACGGTCTCATCAGTCTTATACTTAGACATGTTGGAAAACTTTGTATTTCCACAACTAGAAGAGCTTCAGCCACATGTCTTTTTGCAAAACGAGTCGCCTCAGAACGTTGAAATTTTGTATATAGAACTGCTATAACATGCAGAAGTGCACCTCCTATTTTGGTTGCAATCGGCCGCACCAAAAGTATATAAATATATCTAAATATATATCTACTCTGTTACTCGGCTCAGTTTCTTTATTCTTATATGTTTGTAAATTGTGCATTTTTTGCCTTAAAAATGATTCAATTATGTTGTTTTTATCTTCCGGTTAAGGTTTTTATCCTTTAGTTAACCAGCATGTTATAGTCGTAGAATTATCAAAAATTTAAAGGTTGTTTAAGTGCGGCAAGCCTAATTTTTTGGCCATAGCGGTCATATTTGTTTACATTTGAAACTTTGCAGAATAGTGGATTTGTTGCCAATCTAGAGAAACTAAGCTTCGAAACAACAAAGTAACGTCTTCTTTTATTATGGCGAATTAAATTTTGCTTAATCCATTCTGGAATTATCATTTAAGTTATTAAATTATCCCATATACTGACTCAGCATAGCGTCCACAACAAACTAAGTCAGTTTCTGCGCCTTCAGTGCCTTTTTGACGAGTGAGACCAAAAGTAAACTTTCAGTTTTGTTCACCGAAAAATCTGTCTTCTTGCCCGCTGGTCGAATTAATTGTTTTTGCGTAGAAACTCTAATTTTAATTGTAAAAAAAAAATTTTTTTTTAATTGTATTTAACTGTATTTGATGTTTTATGTTTTTCTACGTCTTTCAATTTTTGATATAGATATTTTGAGTTTTTATGTAATTTTGCCTTGTCGCGAAGTGAGAACTGAATTAATTGAATGAGAATTACTGAATCATCTGTGAAAAACTGTTTTTTTTTTTTTTCTTTTTTTTTTTTTTTTTTTTTTTTTTTTTTTTGCTTGTTTAATTTCTTTTATACATCCTTTGAGATTTATTATAGTATTTCAATAGAACATGTGGCAACGATTAGATAATTCTTCAGAAGATATAATTTTTTTTCCATTCTAAGTTATAAAATGAATGAGATGTAACGCTGTTAAGTGAAACTAGCGCCAGAGTGTCGCTATGGTAAAGAAATATAGTGAATTTTGAAAACTGCATTTATCGTATTGGGGTTTAGGCGCTGTCGGCGAAGTAGATTTAATTCAATAAGTTTAAATGAAATGCAGGAAAAATGCGTATAATTTAATATTCCGTACAAGGAAGTAATGGAGCGTACAGATTGAATTTCTCTATTTATTTATTTATTTATTTTTTTTAAATTTAGATTTTAGCAGTTCATTGCCAGGTAGTCTACGAGAGTTTTAAGTTTGTTTCGTAGTAACTTACTCATTTGGAGTTGTTTCAGCCATACCTGAGCATTTTCAGCTGTATACGGTCTGAAATGTATAAATCTTGTGATACTGCTGTTGAACTGAATTTTATGGTTTAAGAGCGAAGAACATCATGATATTTAATGAGTAAGCCTGAATTTGAAATGTAATACCCCTTGGTTTTAAAATAAAGTTTTGCTTTTACCATGGTTTTATACCGTGTGATTGAGACACCTCTACACCAATGCATCGATATAAGCATTTTCTGATTTAATCCTTCTTACCTACCACCTGGTTCTCGAAAAAATAAAATCTTCGCACGCAGACGATATGCATTCCCCACCCGTGTTTGTTATTCCAACAAAAGCGTTTTGCTTTTCTTGGAAATCTCCGCCTTTTCTAAAAAAAAGGGGGGGATTTACCCGTTATTATTATTATGATGATTATTCGTCAAACTATTTCTTTTTCCAGGGAATCTCACGGAAGAGGTTTCTAATCCTGCGGCGGATCGCGCACAAGCGACATCAAGCACATTCTTCTGCAAAGAAAGCGCCCTTTATGATGATTGCGGAGTTAGAAATCATGGGTTTTTGGACTTTTGAGTGCTTGTTTACTTTAGGGGTGCTTTCTCACAAGATTTTCATCGCGCAGGACCGCCCGCGAAACGAAAACTATTTGTGCAGTGCTTTTCAACAATGCCTTGTATCCGCTTTGGAAAAAAGCTACGTATTCTACGTACTTACGTTTTGTACACGTATTCAGCAGCATTCACCTTCCGAGATAAGCCATAACTACACTACTTTCCAACAGATCTCTGAGCCGACGATCAGTTCTTTCCATTTTTTCGACATCTAGGAGTAAGGGTTGTTTTAACAGTATGCAGAAAATCGCGTCATATCAAAACAAGAAACGTTACCGCCCCCGCATCATGTGATTTTTGAACATCTGTAGCGATGTTTTATCAAAATTTCTGGATCGCTAAATTCTCGCGTTACGTTACCACGCATTTATTATTCATTATAAACGGCGAATATAACCATTTACGATAACAAAAATCATTTACCATAATTTAAAATTTTTGCTTTGCCCGCTAATTATAATTAAGTTCTGCCCCAAAAATATCGAAAGATTCCCTAAAATGATTTCTAACCTTTAAAATAATAAAGAAAAGAAATAATTATAAATAAGAATACTGAAAAATAAAAATAAAGCCATGTCAATAAAAACTTAAAACGAAATTAAAAAATCGAAATATGCCAAGATTTGACTAACGTAATTTAAACAAGGAATAAGAAATAACATAGAATACTAACAGAAAGGAATACGGAGAGTATTATAATCTTAAGTGGTGTTGCCACTTGATCTAACTGAAACTTGACTGAAAAAAATCATTCAAAACAACAAGTTAAAACACAGAGTCATCTTACTTTTTACAAAATGTACCATTCTTTTATACATTCGTGATATTGTACTTAATATTAGTTACTTTAAAATATAAATCAATATTTTTTATATTTTATCTTCTGTACATCTCTTTTCAAAGTTCAAAATTCTTAACCTTTTCCTTTTTGGCATGTGTTCTATCAGTGACCGATTGGTAAAGACCGCTGAATATTGGTATTTCGATCTCAGGAGACATTACTCCTCTTAGGCAGGTAGCGCTTGCGGATTTGTAACCTAATCTAACCTTGACAACATGTTTTCAGCGATAATCTGCTTACCAACCGGAGCTACCAAAGCTTCTTCAGCTTCGTTATTTACAGATCCGAAGTTCTGTAGTGAAAAGTCCAGAATTATATCTTCATAATAGTACTCCGTCATAAAAGTAACGACAGTTTTATGGAAGTCCGCCAAGGTTTGAGGACAGAAAAACTTTCATAAATTTGCTTTGACATAAAGGTGCGAGCACCTTTATGCAAAGTAGTTTCTAACTGTTTTTAAAAAAAGGGGACCCTAACAAAGGAACGAATACCTTTATGCAGGTTGAATTTCATCAGATTTGTAATTTAAACACCATATTTACGCAGCGGTACCAAGGCGTAAAGGTGTCCATACTTTTATAAAATTTACTTTCAACAACTTAAAAATTTATCATCTTAAGAGTGCGGGCACCTTCTTCGAAGAATTTTGTCTTTTCGGGAAAGGGCTAACCTGCATAAAAGTGCCAGCAGCTTTATAATCGTGAATGATTTTGAAGCACGCATTCGTATATTGCACGAGAAAAATACGTGCAATTTACGAATGCCCCTTCGTGTAAAAAACGTTACGTTAAACGTAAAAATATCATGAAAAGTCTCCAGGACAAAATAGTAAATATTTACGCATATTTTTAGGGTATATAATATACGTAAGTTTTACGTAAAATTTAGGTATATTTATGCGAAAGATTGCGGTTCATTCGTAACTTTTACGTATAATATACGTAAATTTTAGGGATTTATGTATATTTTTACTAAAAATTTACGTGTATTTATCGCATATACGTAATTCTTCCCTTTTTTACTTCGTATATTTTTAGTGAAAATTTACGTAAATTCGAGCAATTTTTTTACTTTTCACAAACATATACTTTACGCAGAAATTTGCGTACATTTTTCCTATGCATATTAGAAATAATTTTTCATGAATTCTAGATATATTTTTACAGGTTAATACCATGTTTTTATCATTATATGCAGATAACATACTAACATTACGAATATAAAAACGCCATTTTAAGCACATTTGAATTTCATAGACCGGTGCAATTAGTTATATAGTGATAAATTAGAATATATGTACCGACATAGTTAAACTTTACAATGTTTAAAACACGCCATCCACGCATTTTTTTCCCCTGCATGTGCCGAAATTTGTTAAATATGATAAGCTAAAATTGTTCCAAACCAAAAAGTTGTTCATTAAGTAAAACAGTTTTCTAAAAATGTATGGATAAATATAGTAGAATTTTATATTAAAGTAATAACTGAAGTAGAAAATTAAAATAATTTTAAAGTCACATAAGAATATAAATTTTTATTAAAAAAATTCATGCATGCAAGCATGAAGCAAATTTTAAAAAAAAATGTTTTTTGTATTTTTAACTAAGCAAATTTCAATTTTTTTTTTGTATTTTTAACTTGAGAAAAAATAAATAAGAGACACCTACCTTTTTTTTTTTCAAATACGACTTCTTACATTCATAAAAACATACCTCTAGTTTTCTTCACATTCTGCGTATGTGTCACTCTCTATGAAATTTCCTCTTTATTAATGACCATTTTTTTGTTAATTGAATAGAGGAATTAATTTCATTTAATGTTTCACAACTAATGATATTTTCAAGATATAATGACACTCACCAGAAATTAATTTTTTCCCATGCCACTTTGAAAGTATTTTTGTTGAGCTAATACTTTATACATATTTTGCCCATTAAAAAATAATATAGACTAATTGATATATTATATACGGTAATCTCTAAAATTTTGGTTTGATACGTCTCATGTAAATTGAAAGCCTATTTAAATTAATAAATTTAAAAAAAAATCTGAAAGGTTTCAGATTTTAATTACGTCCAAAGGGGCGTTTATTTAACATTTTGCGTGTTACTTTTATTTATTAAATACCATTTTCTTCGCACTTAAACCATCAAATTCAGTTCAAAAGCAATATCGCAAAATAATTTTAAATTGAGCATATCTTTAGAAATTTCGGTACACGCCCTCACGCGTTGGAGATAAAAATGTTTTTCTGTACAACGTTGGTATTGCTGGCTTTGAAATCTTTGAGTTTGTTAATGAAAAATTCGTTGAAGTTTTAGAGAATATTGTTACGAATTTCACATTTATTTGGCTATTTATTTAGAATTGTAATTAAATCTCCTTTTTATTTTCCCGTGCAACGCAGACGATTTTTGAAGAGAAAGCTACGTCAAAAATAAATAAATAAATAAATAAAATAAGCAATAAATTGAAAAGTGAAACAACGCAAAATGCCAAAACGAAAGTAATAGTTCTTCGGAATTCAAATCCCTTTGGACTAATAATAAAGGATACATAAATTAGAAACAATGACCGCTAAAAAAACAAACCTCTTAATGTTATTCTGAAATAGCCAATGGAAGTTAAATGCCACTCAACGTAAACTAAAATGAATCTTAGGCATTGAGCTTTATCATTCTTAACTTGGAACGTAGGAGTAATTCTCTTTTCATTTCGTCACCAATATCAAAAACAATAATAAAAATCCTTAATCCTAAAATTTATTGAACCATTTACATTTCTATTCAATTAAATTTCATTTGTTTTAGGTACCTTATCATAAAACATTATTATAAACAGACATTCTGATGTTCAATGCATGAATAGGTTAATTTTTGAACACTTAATGATAAAGGTTATGATTTCCGTGTTATTCCTAAGACTCTCAGAAAGCATGAATTATAATTAATAATTGATTGTTCAAATGTTAAATATTTTTCTAGCTTTTTTCCATAGTTTCTAAAAAGAAAGTACTATAAAAAGAAAATAATTTACTTATGGAATTCAGAAGATGCCGACAAAAATCAAAATGATGAAGCCATAAAATTAATACACAGTATTTTAATTATGTAGTTTTACATTAAATTTCAAAGTTTTGCAAGTCTTCACAGATATATAAAAGCAATAAGAAAATAAACCCACTTTTCCAAATTCAGCATCTGAAAAATAAGTGAAGACAGCAGTTAATAAAATGAACATTATCAAAATATTAATGATTAGAAAAATGCTATATATTTTTTTCCTATTTAATTTTCATGATATCAAATTAAATGTTAAGTATTAAATTCAAATGCTGAAAGCAAAACTAGCATAATTACTCTGGTATAATTTGTCCCTTTTGATAAAAAAGTAAACAATTACTTAATAACAAAAAGTTCCTTTCTCTGTGTCAAATACAGTCGAGATGGAACATTCATCTCTATTTAATGTTACGAATTATATTATAAATGAAAATAATTAAAGCATGCCTTAAAATATCTTACACATTATGCCTCTTTTAACATAATTCCTTTTTCCTTTATTCTGAGCATATTTTAGATGCTTGTTTAATGATTACTTAACACTAGGACAGAGACTGCATCCTTAATAGCTGAGTAGGAACAGCTTCATAATGGTGGCAACACCTTTACACAAGTCGGCCACTGTTTGAAATACAGAAAGTTTCATAAAAGTTCCTTTACAGAAAGGTTGTCCTACCCTTATGAAGACCAAATTGTAACTTGTAAAAAGAAACCTTTATAAGTTTACGAGCTAGTTAACAGCTGTTTGAATTACTTTATTTTGTTATACAGATTAGCAAAACAAATGAAAAATTTATTTACATTACGGACATAAAGATACACACTAGGAAGGTAGCTTTTGTATATATTAGAAATTAATCTGCCTAAGCATACAAAGACCTTTTTCATAATTGTAATTGTGACATTTTGAACATGGGTTGACTCAAATAAAAATACTGCTATCATTATGAAGAATTTCTTCAAGAATAGTAAATGATATTCAAATGACAACTATGCTCTTTACAACAACAGCTATCAAATCCTTAAATACACTGCTGGCCGCCCAAATTGCAACACCAAGAAAGACAAGAGATATCCCAACAAAATTTATTTAGTAGATAACATGTTGACCAAGTATTGAATGATTAAATTTATAGAATTCTGTGAAGTGTGGTTCCTCCCAGAATCAGTAGCCAGAGTAGCCGTCATTGTTGGAGATCACCGCGGCCACACGCCTCGGCATTGATTCAAAGAGACTTTTTGAATGTGTTCTTGGGGTACAGCAGACCAAGCAGCTTCCACACGTTGCCAAAGTTGATCTCGTGTGGCAGCTTGGGATGTAATCTGGGTCAATCGTTCAGCAACCATGGACCACATGTTTTCTATCAGCGAAAGATCCGGAGAGCGAGCCGGCCAGGGAAGCAATTCAATCTGGTGATTGACGAAGAACCCTTGGACAATGCGTGCCACGTGTGATCGCGCATTATCCTGTTGAAATATGGCTGTGGGCAAGCCTTGAAGGTAAGGAAGGACAACTGGCTCCAACACCTCGGAGATGTAGCGCTGGCTGTTTAAAGTACCGGCAATGCGTACTAGAGGAGTGCGAGAGTGATATCCAATACCGCCCCATACCATAATATCCAGTGCATGACCAGTGTGGCGGTGCACAACGCAGCTGTTCAGCATCCTCTCTCCACGGTGTCTCCAGACTCGAATCCGACCATCGTGATGTTGCAGACAGAAGAGTGACTCGTCAGTAAAGACAATTTCATTCCATTCTGTCGTCCACATTCTTCTTTCATCGCACCATTGGCGGCGGAGACGTCTGTGGTTCTGTGTCAAGGGTAAACGCAGCAATGGACGTCTTGCGGACAGACCACTCTGCTGTAAACGGCTTCGAATGGTACGCGCAGACACTGGATGATGCGTTACAGACTGAATGTGCTATGCTATTGTTCGTGGTGTGACTGAGCGATCCGTCACTGCCATGCGCACAATGTTACTGTCAACACGTAAAGTGGTGCACTGAGGTATTTGCGATCGAACACGTCGGTCAGTCGTACCCTCCTGCATCCAACGATCACATATGCGCATTACAGTTGTTTGGTTTCGTCAACACGACTACCGATTTCCCTGAAAGATAATCCACACTCTCGGTAGGTCACTATCCTTCCTTTGCCGAACTCGGATACTTGATCAAACGATGATCGCTGTTTACTACAAGGCACAATTGATCTTTTTTTTTTTTAAACCAAAAGAAACACAAATTGCCTAACTTGAAATCGTCGAAAATTCCAAGCCTTAAATAGCGCTTTGAAGTGGCGCCACAGGCGCGCGTGATGTGCGTCTGCCCTGAAATTCCAATCATTTGCATATCTCACCTCCGCTAATGCATGTTGTAAATTTCATGTTATTTGTATGCTTCCTTCAGGGTGTTGCATTTACGGTGGCCAGCAGTGTACATATAATAATCTCAGAGATATGCATTTTTATATGACTGAAATGACACTTAATCTGTAATATTTTCACAACATATGATTACTTTATAATACAGAAACATTCATACATTAAATCAGAGTTTCTTAAACTGTGGGTCGCGGCACCTGCAGCAGCGGGTCGCCAAAAATTTTAGTAGTTTTGATATTTCGTTAACTTATTATAATAATTTTACAATCATCAAATATTTTTACACAATGTATCTGAATGTAGATAAAGATAAGACAATACAGACAAAGAAAAAACGAAAACGTTTCAACGCATTCTCTTTATAACATAAACGTTCATTTTACTTGTCATTTTGCCTGTTATTTACGTAAAATTTTCACACTGCTCTGTGTCCTAAAATTAGAAATTAAAGTTAATGACCTAAACTTGGAACAGTATATTACAGTACAAATGAAAAAATTGATAATTTCACTCACATGTGTGTCGAATTTGCGCAATGCTTGTGGGATCCCACAAAATTTTCGTAAATATTATGGAGGGAAAGGGGGTGAAAAAAATTTCAGTAATGAAAAGGGGTCGCGACTTAAAAAACTTTTAAGAAGCCCTGCATTAAATCAAGCTGAGTTTGCAGAATAGAAGCATGCAAGTGTTTGAAAAATGAATGATTTTTTTTTTGCTTTATTTGATGATACTTGAATAGTAATAAATTAATTTAAAATACATTAATTAACCTGTTGAACACAGCCAAAGAGAAGCATTTTGCTTACATTACGATCATTTTACAAAATGAGCATGCTGTTAACATACAGTTCAAGATATCACAAAACATTTATGAACAGGAAATATGTTGTTCAACTTAAATTTTAGACAAGCAAATGTTTTCTGTTTTTAAAATTAGCTTAATACATTAAAATAAAAAAGAGAATTCTTTATAAATATGCATACTGCGGTTTAAAATTTTGTCTAAATATGTCATGCTTAAGTTTTAGAGGTATCAGAGTGAGAGTTACTTTAATTAAATCCAAGGAGAGGTAGGTAATAAATTAGCAGCATGACCAATAGCACATGTTGCTTTGAAGAGATCTTGAATGAAATCTGATAGCAGAATGTAACGTCTTTATTTATTAACATAATTTAAGGATAAAGAACTTAATATAAATCAATGGAACTTTAATAATGCTATAGTTAAAAGCATAGAAACTGCAATTCATTTTCTGTTTCAAGTTATATTTGCTTAAAGGGGAATTCATTCTTGTTTTGTGGAGAATATTATTATGGAATTATAAAAATAGGGTTACTACATTCACTATGTAAATTTCCTGTCCTGGCCAAAAAAATGTCCTTCCACTTGCAGGAAATATTTGTTGCAAACATTTTATGCAAATAATCCAGTGAAAAAATTCAATTGTGGCTTGAATATTTTCTTTAAATAAATGAAAAATTCCCGTGTAATATTAATTTACGATCCAAATGAAGATTTTTTCTCTACTATTTGATGCAGCTGTTTTAAAAAGCTCAATTATGTAAAAATCAGAAAGTTTTTAATAATATTAATCTTCTTACATAATAAAAGCAAGTGTAATGTGTCTGTCTGTCTGTCTGCCTGTCTGTCCATTTGTCTGACCGAGCTCTCCAGCCAAATCTATCGGACGCAGGGACCTGGAATTTTTTACACGGAAGCACAAAGGGGCTGGCCACCAGACCTCGAAGCCCGATTTTCGATTTTTGAATTAGAAAAATTTTAAAAAAAATTATTTTTTATAAAGTTTTTGTTCTTCAGTTTTTGTTTCTTAATTTGCATTATTGTGTTGCTATTATTGTGATTTGTTGCTATCATTTATTTTCAACTTATTAAATCGATTTATAACAATTCATTTCTTTTTTGTAGCTTTAGCTTGCTGTTTTGATGACACATTAAATTTTTTTTTTCAGAATTGCATTTTTTATAAAGTTTTTGTTTCTTAATTAGCATTTTTTTTATAAACTTTTTGTTCTTCCGTTTTTGTTTCTTAATTAATATTAATCACGGTTTTTTTGACTCACTGATATTATTATTTGTTTTCAAATAACGTTCGATTGTAACAATTGATTTCTTTATTCTAGCGTTAGTTTGCTGTTTTGACGATACATTAAATCGATTAATTACAATTCATTTCTTTTTTGTAGCTTTAGTTTGCTGTTTTCATGACACATTAATTTCTTTTTTTTTT
>KK121919.1:198850-229161 GCA_000611955.2 Stegodyphus mimosarum | reverse complement strand
ATTTGTAACTTGCCACTGAAATATTGGTTTAATTTTTAGATTTTTTAATAGTGCTATGGATTAGGATAAAATAACACACTGAACAAATATTAATTTAGAAGTCAAGCAACAAAAATCAGTATTATATTTCCAAATTTTCACAGGACTAGTTTCGATAGTTTTACCGAACCACCATCCTCAGCCGCCAAAGTGCAAATGAACAAGATAAGATAGAGATAAGATAAGAATGGCTGGACAGGAGTTAAGCTACTGGCACCACCTATTTGTTAAAAAAAATATATATATGCCAATTTCAATATGTGCAGCATGTGCAATAGCAAATGTAATTTTAATATGAGTTCATGTTTTAGTTTTTGCAACAGTCTGTGACGTGTTTACCTCGCATTCACGGCCCTGGTTGTGTATCATCATGTAAAATGTTCTTAAATATTCCCAATTAACTAAATGTTTCAACCTGGAATATGGCAATTTATCTCAACCTTTGTAAGGTTTTAATTAAACTAACAAAGTTTTATTTTAATTTGCCTTTTTCTATCTGTTCTTATTTCAACTTCCTGTTAGAATAAGCGCACATTTCAGCTTTATGCTAATTTGAAGTGGAGCCAAGTTCTATTTAAACGAGAGGTACGAACCTCTCAGTGTGAGAGAGCTTTTAGTCTCAGACCACTGTTACTCTATTCGACGGTCGCCTGATTAGATAGTATTTAAATTCTAAGCCATAGCACTGTTAAGCTATTACTTACTGAATTAATTCTAAGTGCGTTAGTATTAGTTAAATCTTGCTACGCACCATTTAGTTTAGAGGCCAACCTCGCGTTCATAGCTCTGTGAGCAACAACTACTGAATTTCTAATTAGTTTTAGTTTAAATTATCTGATTGTTCAGTTTAGACCAAGTGGCGGTCATTATTTTCTGTATCCCTCCCGAGTTGGGAAGCGGCTGTAAATAATTGTGGTTTAATAAAAGAGGATTTTAAATCCTTCTTACGTATAATTATTCTACCACTTAATCACAGTATTCTACCACAGAACATAGAAAATTCAGCTCCCTGTTCAAGATCAGGATTTAGTTACTTTAAAGAAATTGTTTGCCAAGAATATATACCAAACAACCAGTCCTGACACCTTTACTCATGACTAATTTAAATTTTAACAAGATGAAACAAGAAAACAAACATTCGTTAGCTTCATTTTATTCCTTTGTTTACCATGCACTTCAAGTATGCACCTCCAAACTGGCTCTTGATCAAGAGCTAAATTACTTAAAAGCAGTAGCTACTGACAGGGGTTTTTCACCCAGCAATATTAATCAAGCAGTTAAAAAATTCTTATCTCAACACAGCAAAAGCCACACTTGTTTTTAGAAGATTATAAGAATTCTGTTGCTATTCCATTCTTTCCATCAATTCGTTATAAAATTCCATGTATTTTAAAGAAATTTAATTTTGGGGTTGTTTATTCTCCTATCAATAACATTCCAAGTTCTATACTTACTGACCTCATTCTCGATATGAATTCCTGGGATATTTACAGGATTCCTTGCAAGTGTGGTTTAATTTACATTTGTCAAACTAAAACAGCCCTAAAATTTCGCATTAAAGAACATGAGACATATGTTCTGAAAAAAAGAAATGCAGATGTCCTCTGTTGCCCAACATTGTTGGTTCGAAAAACACAGTTTCAATTATTCTGCATGAGCCAAAATTATTCAAAAAACATATTCCATTGGTGAATTAGATTTTCTATAGGCATTTCACATTAAAAAAAAAACTTTCTGTTCTAGTTAACGACCCTAATTCCAATCCATCTTTACCTTCTGTCTTTAAGGAAATTATGTTTTCTTGTTTCATCGATAGATGGTGCTAGTAACTTAACTCCTGTCTAGCCATTCTTATCTTATCACTATCTTATATCATTCATTTGCACTTTGACAGCTGAGGATGGTAGTTCTGTAAAGCCATCGAAACCAGCCCTGTGAAAATTTGGAAATATAACACTGATTTTTGTTGCTTGACTTCTAAATTAATGCTATGGATCTCACTATTTGGAAATTGCTCAAAGATGAAATATTTGCAATACGATTTTTCCAAAGAAAAGCATCATGCATGATAGAAAAGAACCAGGAGATAACACGGTGTTTTATGAAGTATTCGACCATGAAATGGCCCTGCAGGGAAGAATCTTCTCATGAGAAAGGATTAAGAGCGCAAAATTTGTTTGAAGGATACAGACAAGAGGTTAATCTATTTTTCATGTCAGAAAATGAAATCTATTGAATTTTGTAAACCAAATATGAACTAATGTATTCATATAAGACTTTCCATCTGAAGATTGCTTAGAACAACTTTCTATTAGAACTGACAATTCTATACCTATTATGCCAGACGACATTCCCTTTACAAATAGAGAAGTATCTAACATTATTAAGAATCTCAAAAAATAAAGCGCCTGGCCGTGATGCCATTACTAACTAATCATTAAACTAATACACTCCATTGACAATACTCTGTTTTCAGATAAATGTAATGAGTGCCTGAAATTTAATAGCTTCCCAAGCAGCTTCAAAATAAGTCAAATTATCTTATTAAATAAACCAGGTAAGAACCGAGAAAATGCAGATTCATACAGAACAGCGATGACGAACCTATGGCACATGTACCATAGTCAGCACGCCAAGCCTCATCAGTTGGCCCCAACTAAAATATTATGTCTTTAATCAATAATCACAATAAAATGATACTATGTAATTTAAATAAATGTTTTAGTCTGTTCTTGAATGTTTCACTTACTTATCGCATGATGCCACTGCCACGGGGCCTAGGCCTAGATATGAGAATTTCGTATATCACCATAGAAATGATATACATATTTATTGACCCTAATTTATGTTTCAATTGCTTGGGCCAATCATATTCCTTGTTACATGGCAAAGAATATGCCAAAGTTGAAGCAGCTAATGTTTGCTAAACAAATTCAAATTTATTGCAGACTGCTGGTGAGTTTTAAATACTTTCATTAAATAGATTCAGATTTCAGATCTAAGCATTTTGAAGTAATTTCTGAATAACTCTTAATTTAGTATCTTAAATGGAATGTATAATGCATCATGCAATTTAATAATATAACATGCAATTTAATAATCATGACTTGCACATGCAATTTAATAATATAACAAATCATGAAAGACTTAGTAGTAAATCCAAGCTTATCCACATGCACTCGGCCAAAAAATAAGCACAATAAAGCCAAAAAGGAGAATATGAAAACTTTTCTTTCCATTCAATATTTACTTTGCAATTTCTTCAGCAGATGGTCCTGTTACTCAATCATCAGGATTTCAAAATATTATGGGTCTTGTGTTCTTCGAATGTTTCGACTTCATTACACACCTTACTTTTCAATGTGGAATACATGCTCAACACCTGTCTGAAGTATGCCTAATAGGCCCTGATATTGTGTACCTGTGAACATGTGAGTCTCTACTGTCGAGTTTTAAGTATATATCTGCAACTTTGTGAAGTTTTACACAGTTTAATTCAACATCATTCTTTGTGCCTCCTGTTTAATTTCAATTATCTTTGGCTATCTAAATTTTTATAGATGGTAATAAAAATAGCATTATTTAAATATTTTAAAAGATAATTTAAATTTATCTGCCCAAAATTTGGGTATTGGAACAAATTTTATTTTTTATCAGGATAAAAATCCTACGCACATGACCCTCGCAACGTTCACCTTTTGGCTGACTATAATTGTCCACAAATTCTGAAAACATCACCTCAGTATGAAAACCCACTACAACACATCCGGAAAGAATCAGAGGTTAGAGTATGATGACACAACATAAAAACAAAAATCGATCTAAAAACAAAGATGGAAGAATGGAGGAACATTTATGCAGATATTTAAAAAAAAAAAACTGGTGAGCTCTTTGCCCAGACCTTTGAAAGCTGTCATAAATTCTTCAAGATATGCTACAAAATACTAACAGAAATACAATATTCACTAAAATGTGCAGATTTCCTTAAAGTATATGAAGACTTTAGTGAGGCAACTTTTCTGTTATTTTTTTATTATTGATTTTCCCCAAAAAAAACTTTCGCTAAAGTGCAGGAATCTTCTTTGGCACTTTTTCCCCCTTTTTACTAGAGTAAGAAGAATTGGATTTTTGTCAATTTCTATTGACTTTAAGTGAAAATAGGTCGACGTGCACATGGACAAAGGCAAGGGAGTGTGCAGTGCCGAGTTTGTGAAATTCTGAGATTTTTTTTTTAAACTGAAAACAGGTCGATGTGTAAGTGGATACTGATCTTAAAAATGCAGCAAGCAGTGGATGATTCTGTATGTTCTCCAAAACTTTTAGTATGTTCATAAAATAACTAAACTTTTACTATGTTCATAAAATAACTAACATATTTTGCTAAGAGAAATTTATAAATAGTATTAAAAAATTTCTATTCTCAAATATTATTTTTATTAATTGATAAAGCAATATTTCACTGAATTTCATAAGTGTACGAACACATTCAAGAGCCACTGTACCTGGGATGAATTATGAGATGGTGATTTTGAACATTTTACTGTTAATCAAACATGCTTAGTGAATTCCAAACATGGGTGTCATAGTGCACCTGTTGAACAGAGCTAAATAAAGCTCATCATAGCACAGTTCAACAGTAACAACTCCTTCATTCTCTTTAAAATTAGTCTAAATTTTATTTAGACACAGAAAAAAAAATTTTTTTCTCTGCAGTGTCGGAAAAAAAAATTTTGTGCCTAAATATAAGAACTAAACAGTTTTTTTTTTTTTTTTCTATTACACTTCATTATTTGTGTTAAAAGTTGCCATAATTATTTTTTGCATCATTGGCAGCAAGAACAGTTTGGTGATTTTTTATGGTCTTGATAATGGAATTGTACCCAAAATATTACAAACAAGGCCAACTCTAAGTACACACAACATAGGCAATTATACTTTTTATGATAAAATTTTGACAGGACCTGATTAATCCACAACTGAGTTAATATCTCTGGTTAATCAGGAACTGACACTGTATATGATTAACTTTGAACTCAGTAAGAAATATAAATTAATTAACAATTATAAAAATTAATTAGTTAAAAATTCCTATATTCAAATATATGCAATTATGTAGCAAAAAGACATTTCAAAATAACACTGAACTGAATAAGAAACATAAAGCATTAACAATTATAAAACTTAATTAGTTAACAATTCCTACATTCAAATATATGCAATTATATAGCAAAAAGACATTTCAAAATGCTTTGGGGCCCACAAATTCTAACCCACGGTCTAAAACCCTTGATCTAAAATACTGAAAAATTCAAAAATGTGATAACTCCATTTTAATCCACTTCAAGTTTCTAACTTTTTTTAAGACTTTATAAAGTTCTTGCTGATTTTCCTTCCCCATATCCATAATAAAACTCTGACAGACTCAAAGCAAAAACTAATATATAAAACCTCACTGGAAAAAATTTGTAGTAATTTTTAAAAATGATGCTAAGAATAAGCAAAATGTTGATGCTCACGAGTAAACGCTATTTCATCACTTTCTTGGCAGACTTAAAAGTTCACAGAGTTCAATATACACTGAAAGTTATTATTATTTCGTTTTGTAATTTCGTACACTTTTATGCTAAGAAAATTCGAAGTAAGGATTAACTACAGTAGACATCCCTTACTGAGGTTGTGCACAAAAGGGAGATGCACAACTAGATGTTATAGCAGTCGTATACAAAATTTCAAAGTTCCGCGACTACTCATTTTTGAGTTATGCAAGATACAATCATACGGAAGTGGCGAAAAAAATCTCCTCTGAAACCACTCTAAATCAATTTCATAATCTATTTGGGGAAAAAGAGACCTTTATTCTGTGATTATGTACAAATGTCAGCTAAAAAACATCGCTGAATTGGATTCAATAGCGGTCAAAATGGATATTTTTGTTGAAATATGATGCCCAGAACTTTTCATGATTACAATACTTTTACTTCGAATGAGGAAGTAAAAATGAAGTATTTAATGAAACTCCTTAGAAATATTTTATATGCACCCAATGAACTTGCATGCATTGAAGAATATTCCGCATTACTTCATGATACAATTCAATTGTTAGTAAACATGAGACCTACACTGTTCATGTTGAAATGCTTTGGACAGAGAAATAGAAAGGGCAATTTGTTGTAGGGCAGGAACTTCTTTCAAAGGGCATAATACAAACAATATGGCTGAATCATCCATAAAGATATTTAAAGCAGTTGTATTAGAGAGGTTTAGAGCTTTTAACATGTGTTCTTTAGTTTAATTTGTATGCTCAGTTATGGAAAAGTACTACATGAAAAGAATGCTAGAATTTGCATACCATGGAATCACGAAACCTCTTTATATGGCTTCTAAATTACAAACAAAAGAGGCTTCTAAACTACAAGCAAAAGCTAAATACTTAGATGTCCACCACATTAATCAAAACATGTGTCATTTTCTGAAAATGAAAAGACATTTTATACTGTTTTGCAGGCCATGGATGGACATGTGCAATTGTGCTACTGGAACTAAAGGAAAATTCTGCAAACATATATTGGCTATACATATGGAACTGAATATAAATTTCCCAAATCTGGCAAAGCTATTTCAGAAAGATTTTGAAGAAATTACATATCTGGAAATGGGGTATACACAACTTGAATTTTCCAAAAGCATGATAAAATACATCAATTCCTGAATCAGATGATACCTCATTTGCCAGCAAAACAGTCAAGTAGATACATTTAAAATTGAATGCATCAAAGCATATTCAGGATTTATCTATAACATAGAAAAAACATTCTGCCAGAAATTAAAAAATTAAATGCAAGCTTCTCTAGACTTGCTGATGTCGCAAATGAAAATTATTCAGAAGATATCTCAAATGCTGTTTCTAAAATTAATGTACATCTTGATAAAATATTAACACCAAAGCAAGTTCTATCTTTGTTTTCCAATAAACTAAATCTTAAAGAGACTGGTAAAAGTGCAATCAATGGCACAAGACCAGAAGAAAAATTAAGAGTGTGCTTAAAAACAGGAGCAAAGAGAATACAGCCTGGCAGACCAAGCAATGACGAACTTAAAATGAATCTCAAAGAAAACATGCTTTACGGCAAAATATTTTAGCTAATCAAGCAAACACCAAATCGCATGACATGTTTCACTAAATGTTTTTAATAGAAAACTAAGCACTTTGATTTTATTATATTTATTTTATTTTAAAATGGAAAATTTACGAATTGAAATAATATTTAAAATGTTCCTTGATATTTCAGATCAGTGTGCAATAACATTTTGTTTAAAAATATTATACAGTGCAATGTCCGAAATCCAGACGTCCAATATCCAGAATGATCTAAAATCCGGACCTCAAAGCCATTGCCAACCAATTTTCTTGGGGGGGGGGGTATGCTTTACGCATTCGCATTTGATTTTTTCCCTCCTTATAATAAAACATGCGGAGAGTCCCGATGTCTCAGTTTTGCGCTAAATAAAATACCGAAATAATCAATTTAGCATAAATTTATGTGATCAATAATCTGACTCCGTAGCTGCGTCTCTGCTTGGCATATTCTCAAACCGTAAAATTCTACACAGAAACATTGTTGATTTTACACCAGCTAATATTTTATATCCTTGACGCCAACTTGGCTAATCATTATTTATTGTCTTTTGCTTTCATCACCGCATGTTCATCAACACATGACAACTTAAGTGATGACTCATGCAGCTTGGATCTTACATAGTATCTATACTTCTGGCATCAACTAGAAACAGCTATAACCAAGTAAACTACACATTATACCAAAGGCCAAAACGGTTTTTAAAAAATAAAGGTGTATGATAAAATACACCACACCCGAAGGCGAGATCGTAATCCTGAGTATACTCAGTAGATAGCAATTCATTCGTATAATAGGCAATAATACTCATGCAGCGATGCCTAAACAATTTTTTCCTAAATTCTGCCGCCCGGGCCATGCGAGCTCTGGCGCCGGTTCCGGATTTATGCGAATAACAGCAAATAAGCTATTTTTAATTCAAATAGCATTAAATATAATCTTTTGTCCTATGAGTATCATTAGCAAAACTATTTTTAGCATATGGAATGAAATTTTTGTTAAATCTTTCCTCGTCAACATTTTACCGCATTTAACTAAAATCTGTAACCGGCTAATACTCTTTGTTATTCAATTACTAATATAAAAAAGTTGGGTAAAATCCTAGTATACGGTACGGCCTCAGCGTGCTTCTGGCTAACACCGAAATGACCCGTTTAATGCTCATCATGTCGTCGCCGAAAGTCACCAAATCCCGTCTGTACCGTTTAATAGGATTAAACCGGCGAGAGAAATGACGATGAAAATTGAAATGATGGACCAACATTTAATAAACTTAACTATTAATAAAGATGCAAACAACAATTAAACCACTGGCTCTCTTTCTACTTCTAATAAAAAAAATGAATAAATATCAAGAAGATTTTATTAGATATCTGTTTTACATATTATCAATGGAAAATGAATATCCGTTTTGTGATAAATGCAGTGAAAAATTAGTGCATGAAACCTGCTAAATTAAAACTACATTTGGAAACTTAGATAATTAACTTAGATAATTACACTTACTAAATTTAGACACTTAATAAATTAATAAACTTAGATAATTAACATAAAGATTTAACAAATAAATCTGAAGACTGTTTTTAAGAAATGAGTTAACAACGAATGTGCAAGCATTATCCATTCAGGCGACACTATTCGATTTTTCCACGCCATAAAAAATTCGAAACGGGGAATAGGGTTCGGAAATATGCAACCGAGAAAACCGGCAAAGACGAAAAAATTAATAGAACGAAACAATTATTATAGCAATATAAATAAAGTAAGTAGATAAAAATTCCCTTACCTGGAACTCTTTCTCAATGCGCTCATGATGTTACAATACAATTTTTGTACAAATATATATAAACTTACAAAAATATGAAAATATTACAGAATATAAAGTTAAATACAATAAAGTTAAATATATACAAAGTTAGTAAGAGTTATAAATATATACAAAGTTAGTAAGAGTTATACATATATAAAGTTAGTAAAACACTCAAAGTAATTAAAGTTAATTTAAAGTTAGATTTATAATAATATATAAAGTTTTAGTATACAAAGTTATATGCAAATTTATGGTTAAATATAAAGATAGATAAAATATACAAAGATAGAGTATCAAAAAGTATCAAAAGTAAAGTATCAAAGATTTGTAATATCGCAGTGGAACAATAGCACTCTAGACTCGCTAAAAGCTCGACCCAGAATAAACGGCAATGATTCCAAAGTCACTCGAAGTGAAATATTACGTAATTCTTTCTCGCCAATTAGAAAAATTAGTTACGAATAGCGGTAAGATTTCATTGGATGTACTTTCGAACAGTTTGAATTAACGCAGGTGGTTTTTCGTTTTCTAAAACAAACAATTGCTTTCGCTTTCGAATAACCCACAGATACTGTTATAAACAGGGCTGAAAGTTACTTGCAGCTGCTCAATGATCTCAGGATAGACTAAATAACCCTTTTTTTATTTATTTAACAACTTTTAATGCAAAATTCTTCATCAACAGTTGGCGCCAAGAACTCATATTTGCTGTTTCCTCCTCTCGCCAGCTCCACTACATATTTTCATCTCGTATTTTTACACATTTTTTACTTTTCCCTCCCATAGAAATTTATGTAGCGCCAAGCGCTTATTTTTATATTATCGCCAATGCCCTTAGAGCTTACCCAAATATAGGTAATAACTCCATGTAGCTGAATGCCTGAGTATTTACCACTGATTCAAGATATTATTTGCTTGTTATAAACTTATTTTATCAGATACCTTATTTTAACATATAAGCGTTCTGCCTGTTCGCTAAATAGAATTCGCCAGTTCGAAAACTCTTTTAGTTCAATTGTTTACCAACGAATTCACATTAAGATTAATCTTGGGGCTAAAGCTCGCAATTTTGTGGTCACTTAGATTTTCATCTAAATGGCCCAAAAGCGTTTATTCTTTATTTACAGTCAACGGCCTCAGAACGGCACGCCATCGTACAGGTTAAAAACTCAAGCTGACGTCTTAGAACCAACGAAAGAACCAAGTAAACTGAACTGAGTTTCACTTAGGCAAAGGAAATGATTAATTAGCTATTTGGGGGCGGGGGAATGTGTGATTGTAGCGAGTATATAATAAATGGCGTCAAAAATATACTGCAAGCCCACTTTAATGTAATCACGCTTGTCCATTTTTTAACATTAACCGAATGATAACACTAAACGCTGACAAAAAAATTGCTCCTCAAAACAGAAATGGAATTTAACTAAATGTAAATATGATCAGAAATATACAAGCAGGTACTTTTATAAAATTTTGAACAGGAAAAGACTGTTCCCATTTGTGAAGGGTTCAAACGTTTGTAGAAATTATGGTTGAGTGCCTAATCTTAACATTTGGAGAGCATCCCTCGCCGAAGGAAAACATGCCAATTTAAAAAAAATTATGCAAAAACTGAAACCTTACTCGATGGTTCCAAAAAGGCTTTTAGTCTAGAAACACGATTTTGCGCTGTTTCACTTTTCATTCGAGTCAGCTGCCATTCGGAAAAACGACTCTTATTAATTAACAGTGGTTTTTCCCTTCTGTTATTAGTTAATTCCGTTATTAATTACTTCCGTTCTGTTATTAATTAACAAATTAAAGCTGTACAGTCATTAGGTTATTTAGAAGCAGGAGATGTGAAAAATGAGCAATGCCTTTGCCGGGAATCGAACCTAGGACCAAATCCCGGTGGTGGAGAATCATCATCCACCACCTTTTTAGTTCGAGCGCCAATGTAGTGAACTTAGGATATTTCGAAGGAAGAGAGGAGAAAAATGAGCAACGCCTTCCCCGAGAATCGAACCACGGACCTCTCAGTTACCCGTCGAGCGTGCTGACCACTACACCACGAAGGCGGGAGAAATACCTTATAAAGTATGTAAAAGCAATAAGGTATTTTCTTCCTTCTCTGAGTATACTTTCTTGGTGTAGCTGGAAGCATGTTCGACGTGTATTCGGAAGATCCGAATTTCGAATCCCGTCGACGGCACTGCCATTTTCCTCGTTCCTGAACGGGGCGCATTGATGTAACTTAATGATACTATAAGCAATACATGCATCAACAGATTTTTAGCCCAGCTGGGCAATTAGCCCAGAAGGGCTAGTAATTTCGTTTTGGCATGTTGCGTCGATTCATTATAAACGGTGAATCACTTTTGAAATTGTTGACACCAAATATTATCGCCCTCTATTACATTTAAAGAACTTAGGATGAAGGATCTGCATAAATGCATGTATATTTCTCGCACTGTGATAAAACAACTGCACCTAGAGCCGTTCAGTTTTGAATAGCCTACCTTTCCACCCGAATATGAGCATCCGGAAGCCCAAATTTGGAATTTGTTTTATTATTTATTTCATATTTTGTAAAACATTTATGAGTTTTTGATTAAGAAACTCAACGTTTCAAAGCAAGCAATGGCAACACTGTAGGGAGAAAAAATTTTATCTCCAGCGCGCGAGACTGTGTATCGGAAATTTTGAGCGAGACCGTGTATCGGAAATTCTAAAGATATGCTCTTTTAAATAAATTGTGATATTGCTATTGGATTGAATTTTGTGGCTTAAGTGCGAAGAACATGACATTTAATAAATAAAGGTAACACACGAAACATTTAGAAAAAAAAAAGGGGGAGGAAAGAAAGAAAAGAAAATCTGAAATGTTTCAGATTTTAAATTACGTCCAAAGGGGCGTTTGTTTAACATTTTGTGTGTTAGCTTTATTTATTAAATGTCATGTTCTTCGCACTTAACTTAAACCATAAAATTTAGTTAAAGAACAATATCGCAAAATAACTTTAAACTGAGCGTACCTTTAGAATTTCCGATACGGTCTCACACGCTGGAGATAAAAACGTTTTTTCTGTACAACGTTGCCATTGCTCGCTTTGAAATCCTTGAGTTTGTTCATCAAAAATTCGTTACATTTTTACAAAATATGAAACTGATAATAAAACAAATTCCAAATTTCAAATTTGGGCTGCCAGATGCCCATATTCGTAGTAGGATTAGATCATTCAAAATTGGATGGCTCTACGTACGATCGTTTTATCACAGTACGAGAAACATAAATACATTTATGCAGATTCTGCATTATTTAATTTCTTCAAATATAATACAGGGCGATTATATTTTGTGGCAACAATATGAAAAGTGAAACGGACATTCGGAGTGGTTCAACGCAAAATCGCAAAACGAAAACAATAGTCCTTCAGGGACAAGGCCTCTTTGGACTAACCCTCCCCCGCTCTTTTTTTACTTATGAATCGGATTGATTAAGAAAATGCATTTGATTAATTATATGTCTAATTAAAAACTTTCAATATTTTTACAGAATTATATTAAATACTTTTTTTTCCTTTTCAAATAGTATATAAAAGATGTTATGTTACATGTTAGTCTAAAGGCATATTCATCTAATATCTTATAAAATGTGTCGCCATGCCACCTGACCCATTTCTATCGATAAACTCTACTGATAAAACATATTAAAAAATTCAAAATTCGGTGTCCAGGTACTCATGTTCGGGTGGAGGATTGTGCTATTCAAAATTTGTTGCCTTTAGCTATCCTCGATTTTCCCAGCGCGAGATACATACATACATTCATGCAGATTCTTCATTATTTAATTTCTTTAAATGTAACACAAGGCGGTAGTATTTAGTGGCAACAAATTAAAACGTGATTCGCCATTTGTAGTCACAAAATACCGTTTTGAGACTAATAGCCCTTCTGGCCCTCTGCCCCTTTGGGTTAAAAAAATTATATTACGTTTATTGAATACACACAGCACTGTAGAGGGGAGAACTTTCTTAGGAAACTAGCTCACATTCATGTTCCAGACAACTGAGGAACTATAAGAAGCATTCATGTAGCCAACTAATTCGAATAATTACAACTTTATTCGAACTACCGTATTGAGTGGTCCTTGGTGGGGTGTGGGAAAGACTAAGAAGAGATTGAATTTAATATATATATATTTGTAAAAAGTTAACTACTTTTTTATTAATTTATTTCTTATTTTCGCATTACAGTCCAATATTTTCTATTACGGATCCATTTCTTGTTTTCAAAGCAACTGAAACTTTTCACGTGATTCATTCTACTTCGTTACTTGTTTACTGAAACAGTTAACTCAAGACAGAGATATAATTCTTAGTTTAGAAAAATTTAACCATAGTCGAAATTTGGTCTTTCTGGAGAAAATTGTTTGGCGCGTGTTGTCTTGTCTCTGTCTTTGTGTATGACACTGATTTTTCTTGGCCCAAAAGGGATATTAGTCTGGAAACACAATTTTTCGTTGATCACTTTTCATTCGAGTCGCTTGCCTTTTGGAAAAATGTAAGATATTAGTCTTTCATTTGCCCGTTATTAATTAACAAGCTAAGTTATTTAAAAGAAATAGATGCAGTTCTTAAGAATATTATGTTTTTACATTTAAATATTTTTGATTTACGTAAAAATGCATTTAATTCATCATATATCTAATTATATAGAACTGCATTTTATATTTTTTCACTTTTTAAATATACAAAAGATATAGAATGTTCCCGTGTTAGTCTAAATGCATATTCACGTAATATCCTTTGAAATGTTCCAATATTCCACCTGAGACATCTCTATCCGTAATGTCTACTTTAAAAAAAAAACCCTTCTAGTCGATCGTTTAAAATGATCACTTTCATATATTTCATTATTATTTTTATTATTATTTTTATTATTATTGTTATATAATATTGGCAATATAAACAATTTCGAAAAAAAAATTATAAACTGAAGCACATTTTGACACTAAATACAGGTAGTCGTAAATTCTAATAAAAACTAGCTTAAGCCGACTGAAGTTTAACTTTCTTAAAAAAAAAAAACCAAAGAAGCCTTAGCCCAGAAAGGCTGCTAGTCTCGAAACAGCATTTTTGCGTCGGTTCACTATAAAAGGTATATCACTTTTATAAATTGTTGCCACCAAATACTACCGCCTTGTATCGCATTTAAAGAAATTGAATAATGAAGAATCTGCATGAATATATGTATGTTTCTCGCATTGTGAAAAAACAATGGTATCTAGAGTCATCAAATTCTGAATAACGTGGTCCTCCACACGAATATGGACACATGGAAGCTCGAATTTGGAATTTTGTCTACTTCATATTTTGTAACATTTTTAGCGAACTTTTGATTAATAAACTCGACGATCGAAAAGCAGCAATGGTAACACATACGGGAAAAAAAAAAAAAATTATATCCAGCCGAGCACGACTGTTTATCGGAAATTCTAAAGATATGCTGTTTCTAAATGATTTTAGCCGAAAGGGACATTACCCCAAATGTTCTCAAAATGTGTATGTGTAATATAGTGTAATATACGAATGGGCTGCCGTCTTCCTGGTCAATAATAATCGGCCTCATGGTTAACGGAGCACAACCAACACAAACGTGTATGTGTACGTAATTAAAAAAAAAGAGAAGCCCCTTTTGAGCATAATATAACACCTGAAAGCCTTTTTTTTAATACGGCGAGCACGAGCCGATTACACACGTTGGAAACTATTAAGGCCAGAAGCGGCTGTCAATGGGGGGCGTCTAACTGACGGCCACCATTGCCTCCTATAAAGGGGCAAACAATTTACATCCATGCTTTCTCCGGGAATCGAACCGAGGCCCTTCGGTACGGCAGTCAGAGTCACTACCCACTCCTCCGTCTGGGCGGCAGCTTTCCTAAATTAATGTTTGTTAAAATATTAGTTAAAATATTAAGTTAAGGTTTGTTAAAATATTAGTTAAAATATTTAGTTAATATTTTGTTAAATTGCTGCAAAGCACGCGAGGGTTATCTGCCTGAGAGAAGGGATGCCTTCGTGGAGGACTTCCGAAGTGAAATTGACTCGTATATATGCTAGACATGGAGAAAACTATGAAAACACTCATGCAGTCAGCCCGTTCGCCGGGGCTGGAACCCGGGACAGAACTACCAGTATTCAGCGACTTTAAAGTTCCGCAGCTGGTGGACTTTCTACGTTAAAATTTAAATGCTGTGAATAGCACTTGTTAAGCATTGATACGGGATCTTTATATGCTATGGTTATTTAAAATAATCAATAAAAACTCAGGAATCTAAAAAATAAATAATGAAAAAGACGTAAGACTAATCCTTTTTATGCCAGTCTTATTTTATGCTGATTTTTGCCTCCTTAATTATATCCTTTTCTTCTTTCATATAATTATAAAATTGAGCGCAAGTCATTTTAAAATTATAATAACGAATCAAGATAGCTTCAACTATCTCCACCGCAAATTTGTTACTTTTATGTGATTATTGAAGGGCTTTGTACGTATTCGCATAGCTTTATTAGATACCATTTCCGATCAATATGCTTTGTATCTGCAAGAAATTAGCCATTTTCAAAGTAGCTAAACAGATTTAAATGGTATTCTTTCTTCTCCAATTAGTTACTATATGGCAACCCTAGCTACTATGAAAACATCGGAAACGAAAGAGCAGATGTAATTAAATCAATGGCTCAACAAAGTTCAGTTTTCATTTGGAGTGTTAAAAGCAGCTGCAAAGTCCATGCAACGTCTATTTTTCGAAAAATGCAAAATCAGCAAAATTTTATTTGTATTTTCTGTTATTATTAAGACATGAGCGACCGACTGGCTGGGAAATTGAACTTTGCTCTCCCTGTTGCCTTTCACCTCAAAAGATCGCAGACAAAGCTATAACGAAATGAAAGAACAGATTTTTTTGTTTTTTCCGGGTGGCTAGCGGTTTAGTAAAGGCATACAGAGGCTGCTTGCACATTTTGCAGACGATTTTCATTGTGTTTACAGAAATATTTTATCTAAAATTTTTGTGTTTGAAATGTTTCATTTGATAACCCTTGTTCTTCGCTGTCTTTCTACGCCGTAACTTCCAAGTCAATAAAACCTTTATTAATATTCATAAAATAAAAAAAAATCTGAAAGATTTCAGATTTTAAATTACGTCCAAAGGCGCGTTTTTTTAACGTTTCGTGTGCTACCTTTTTTTATTAAATGTCATGTACTACGTACTCAAACCATAAAATTCAGTTCAAAATCAATATCGCAAAATCATTTTAAAATGAACATATCTTTAGAATTTCCGTAAGTCTCGTGCGCTGGAGATAAAAATGTTTTTCTTTTTCCGTACAGTGTTGCCATTGCTCGCTTTGAAATCATTTAGTTTGTTAATCAGAAATTCGTTGAAATGTTACAAAACATAAAATCGATAATAAAGCAAATTTCAAATTCAAAATTAGGGCTTCCAGATGCCCATATTCGCGGTAGGATTACGTCATTCAAAATTCGATGGCTCTAGGTTTTATCACAATGCGAGAAACGTGCATACATTTATGCAGATTTTTCATTTTTTAAAATTTAATGCAGAGCGATAACATTTAGTGGCAACAATTTGAAAAGTGAAACGGGCATTCAGAGTGAATCGACGCAAAATCGCAAAACGAAAGTAATAGTCCTTCGGCACTAAATCCCTTTGGACTAATAATAATTAATAATAATATTGAAAACTCTTTAAAACTTTTGCACCCTTTGAAAAACTCTCTTTAGGTCCTTTTGAACCAGATTCTAAGATCTTTTTTTCCTCTTTGGTGGTACTAATAAATGTTTTTATTGAAGTTATTTAAGTCCACCGAAGATTCATCTATTGTGACAACATTTTTCCCGATAAATGTTTCCCGTAAAGTATTCTGCATTAGGAGATATGTCGTGTAAAAAAATGATATACGTATCGTTTTTCCGCCTTTTAAATTTTTACACCAGTAGTAATGGCTTTGATTACAGCTGATACTGAGCATTCTAATGATTTTACAACTGACCTGTGACTTGGCAGATATCTTTTTAACATTAAAGTTCTTACCTTTGCAAAATTCGAAACATTCCGTTTTTTTTTTTTTTCCTTGGATATGTCTTTAAACAATTTTTCTTCTTGAAGCCAAACTTTGACGTATTTTCTCCCCCTTTCTTATTCATAATATTATCTAGCATTGGTTTAGTAACCGAAAAATCATGGCTTTCACAGCATTTTTTAATAACTAGGTAAGAATAATTTTCTTCGGGAAGAGCAGAAACATAGCTTTCTGTCCATAGAAGCGCCATTTTGCATGAAAACAAAATTTTTAGGTAGCAGACGATAATTTACATTTTCAGAAACATAGCTGCAGTTAAAAAAAGCAGGTTTTTTTTTTTTTTTTTTAGCAAGGGAAAGTCGTCTAAAAAATGCGTAAACAGCCTATGTAATGAATACTAAAAAAAGTCTCTGTGATTCGGAATCCAAATCCCACTTGAATTTCAACAAAAATATAACTTATTGATTAAATAAGTTGGTCCGACAGATGTTATATATCTTCTGCATATTTAAAAAGTGAAAAAATAAGTAATGTATGATAGCTATTATAATGTGAAGGTTTTTATCCATGGGCACTCCGTAATAAATAATCCTTGGTCATGGTTTTTTACCTTGTGTAACGTGAATAGGAGCTCAACCTTTTTTTGCACTTTACTGTTACATCACCTTGCATTTCAGGTGATGAATATCCACAACATTCGTGTTTCGTACTATCAAGAACCGAATGACTATCCGTATTCATTATCGGCTTGAAGCTTGATTTTCTTAAATACTTTAACCTCACACTACGAAGCTTAGAAACTGACTCTATAAATGCAAGTGGAGCATAATGCTAGAAACCTGTTTGTAGCACACATGCCTCCTCTGAGTAGGATGTTTTTTATTTTTAATAGTCTTGAATATGATCAGGGAATTTTATTTATATATGCGTATAAAGACTGAAAGTGTTATAAACAGAACATAATCCTGTCAAAATATTGACGCTCTGATGCAGGTCCCTTTTACAGGAATTTAGCTCATATTTTCATTATGCACAAGAATATAAGGAATACTGAAACTACAAATGTTATTAAAATAGCATTTCTGGTTATTACTTTACCATAATGATGAAAATTTTATTCTTAATTAAAAAAAAAAGGCTTGTGCCGAAAATTAATTCTGTCTCTCGGTAAAATATTAGGCACTACACCGACAGAAAGGGACGCTTCATGGAAGACGTTTTAAGGGAAACTGGCTTGTATGCACGTTACATAAGAGAAAAACATCGAAAACGCCTATGCAGCCAGCTCTTTCGCCGGGACTCGAATCCTGGAATAAACTATCAGTGTTCAGCGGCTTTTATAGCTCGGCCGCTGATGGGCCTTTGTTAAGGACTTTCTACGTGAAACTGGCCCATGTATTTCTTGCTCATGTGCACATGAAAGAAATAGCAGATGCTTTATTTAGATCAAACGGAGAATAGAACCTTTGAGAACCACCATTGTATATCGATTTCACTGATATCCCATTACTGTTATCAGTACGGGAATACGGGTTTAATTTTCTTATAAGAAAGAAGTTGAAACAAAAGGCTACATATGTATCTATATTTTAATTAATATTCATTTTGATCATCTAAGAAACGAAAAGTAAATGCTAATTTAATGAGAGGTTTTTTTTAAAGTTAAATTTTAGTAAATGCTGTAAAACTGTAATTTAATACATTTTCCACATTTTGCTTTCTTGCCACATTTTGGATTTGCAAATATTTATAATAAAAGAAATATAGAAAGCAAATATATAAGAGTAATTACTGCTGAACTCACAGAAAGTCCTGACTTTATAAGCGTAATTACTCTTTCCATAAAATAACCAGTAGTTGGAATATTATCGCGTTTCGTCTCTTTCGTATTTTTGAATAAAACTTCTATGCCGAATGCGAAAGAAAACATAAATTAATATAATATTTGATTTTAAATCTGTGATTTTCAAGTATATGCACGCATACCCTCATTTACATATGTATATACCATACGCATAAGCATATTAGTATGGTTAGGTTACGTGAAGATGGCAAAGTTATATTTATAAGATATATAAATTATACTATTTTTGTTTATAAAGTTTCAGATAAAAATATCAGTTTAGATAATACATTATTTATGTTATTTACAAGAAGGACTCATAATTATTTTGCTGCAAATATTTGAAGAATTCATAATTTTGAGTTAATCAAGGTATGCAATTAGCGTAATTTTAGGCTCTAGTGTAGAATTGGGTGCCCTTTCCATTGGCGAAAAATTTTGTTCAGTTTTGGCTATGAAACGCCATTTTTGGTTACCATGAGATTTTTAACTTGGTTTTAGTTTCTTGATTTTTTTAAGCGAAAATAAATCGATGTGCACATGGACAAAGTCAAGGCAATGTGCAATGACTAAGTTTATGCAATTCTCCGATTTTTTTTTAAGTGAAAATAGTTCGATGTGTACATGGACACGGAGTTTGTGAAATTGGTACTTACGTATTAACGCAACCAGGCCAAAATTCTCATCAATCGCCAAATTTAGCGACCCTACTTATGGCAACCCTACGTGTTATACGTGGTTTTTCGTAAAGAAATTATTTTGCTTACTGGTTAGATTGAATGCCCTGAAATACTTTAACTATGGTAGAAGACGGTTTTCAATCAGTGCAAAAACAATAGCCAAAAGATTTCCGCCGAAAAAATAATTCTGTAACTTATTCAAATTCGAAACCGGAAGGGTTTAATTGATATTTTATATTTTAAAACAAAATAATATAAAAAACTGTATTAAAAATTATCTGTAATTAATAAATGTACATTTTCTTTCTTTTTTCCTGAAACTTACAAATCGCGCCAACCTGGTTGCGATAATACGTAAGTACCGTGAAATTCTTTGACTTCTTATTTTGGTTTTGTGTAGCGGCCATCTTGAAATTGTGCCTTCCTGGCGCCGATCTTGGCGTCAAAAAAGAATCGCCAATAAATAAGGGGCACCCAATTGTAAACTTTTACCTAATTTTATTTTATATGTTCACGTGCTAGTCAATAACAAAACATAAAATACAATGTAATATTTAACGTAACCACCTTGGCGCAATTTGGCGATTTTTTGCAGGTAGATAGAAGGTGCTTATCGAGCCCGTTTTTAGAAAGATTCCCAAACTGTTGATATGTATCATAAATCGGTAAAGATTTTTAACATATGTAAACATACTTTAGCAATGTAAATATAAATTTTAATTATTAAATAAGAATTATGTGATAAATTTAAAAAAATAAAAAAAAACTTACATTCTTCTTCACATCTTTCTGTAAATTTGTTCGCTGTTCTTCTTCTGAAGCACACACCGATCTGTATTCGCTTAAAAACATCAGAGAATTGTGGACAATCGGCTTCGTGCAATCCTCGGTAACAGCGGCTCTTTAGGAAACGCATTTCCTCGTTGATGGTTTTAGAAAAGTTTCAGCAAATTTCTGTATTGCTGCAGATATTTTAATTTAGGTTCCTATTGCTTGTAAAGTCCACAAGCCCATCTTTTAAAACTAAATCAAAAAAGTGTCACGATTTGTTTATGAAAACAGGTGGAACTCGAATACACCGAAATCGCACACATACGAAAATGGCAGCTTTGCTTGACTGAAGGATTGTTATTGGCATGGTTGCCAAAAGAATGGTTATGGGCATGGTTGCCAGAGTTTGGCACATTCGGACAATTTGCGAACATCTATCAAGGGGAATGTGTTTGTACTTAAATACCTACAATTTTATATGATTTGCCAATGCAAGGCGAGGCACTTTAATTCCATATTTTACATGTTTCCACGTAAATATATTTTATGCTGCATGTTTCTTTCCCATACATCTATTTATTTATCACCGATATGTACCGGGGTGAAATGAAAATCTTATAAAAGTTTGATCTCAAGAATGCAAAGCTTGATAAAGACCAACTGGTGTCCTAAACTCAGGCCAAGAGGAAGATCCCCAGTTTCCTCTTCATTAAGCTTTTTAAAATTTGTTCAAAAAATAGAGAACGAGAGAAAAAAGAGAAACCCTTCTGGAGGAGTTTTTCCAACCAGAAAATGATGCTGTAAGCCATTATGCCTTAATGCTCTAAGCACGCGCTTATATCGCTAAATAAATAACCTAGCCCTGAAAATTATCATCATCATTCAAATAATAATTTCCAGGAACCCATAAATCCCTTACTCTTATCTCACATTTTTCATGGAGTACTGTTACTCATAGGGAATGAGAAACACAGAAATTTGTTTTTTCACATGGGTTCAAGAACTCTAGTTATGCAGACGTCACTTATTACTTTAATCTTTCGACTGGCTTAGTACCTCAAATGAACATCAGAAAAAATCGGTACTGTTCTCTTATCGGAACCGGAATCAGGTATTGCCAAAAGCGGACGATCTGGCGAAAAATTCGAAGCATAAAAATAATCACGAAAATATTTATGATACAGTTTTAAGCTGAAGAAAAATCCAAGTGAAAAAATAACAATAGGTATTAGTAAAATTAGCAATTTTTAATGTAATCTAAATAACTTGCCAAAGAAATCAGAAAAACAATTCATTTTATAGTTTTTTGTGCACTTTTGTTCAGACTGAATAATTCCTCATTCCCGATGAAATTGTATGAAAGATGTTTCATTATTAGCAAGATTAAATTTTCAAATCCCCGCTAAATACAATAATAATAAAGTGACCGTTACATCTTTAGAATTTGGAGCCTTGTTGCCAATTTTCAGAAGGCATTCTTTTACTTTTTCTAAAGAAAGTTAACATTGTAACGACTTTAGATGTAAACATCGGCGACTTCATATGAACCAATATCTTGGCGAGTTTAGCAAAACTTTTGGCGGCGACTACGGTCCCGACAATAGAACAGTACCAAAAATCGGACAGTTGCAGACGAGTTTACGAAGGAAGTTCCATTGCATTTGTCCTCAAGGAATTTTGTCTATTAATATAAAGCAACGGTCGCAAACTGATGGTCAGCGGTCCACTAATGGTCCGAAAGAATAATTTAGAACTCCGAAGAAATTTAGCAATCGTCTTCGAGTTTTTTTTCTGTATGGTATGTTGGTAATAATTGAATATAAAAGACAGTCAATCTGTTGAGAACACAGAATAAGGAGGAAAATGTAGACAGCAAAATTTTGATTCATCACTTGAGCTGCAAGTGGTCACAGGATTTATCTTCTTTCAAAATCTCAAAGTGGAACCCATTGAAACACTTCAGATGTTCAGCATTAATAGTGTTCTTAGTTTTTGTTTTATTTTCGAAGAGGTGGCCATGAATTCAGTCCTTAGGTCGTCACGTACAAACTGATTTTTCACGTAGTTATGGACACCGGTGATGATTCTGAGATATTTGCTTTGCATTACTTACAGCTTTTAATATCCAAGTTCTTAACATCCAAGTTGGAGAAATATAAGTCACAATTAATTGAAAACTAAGGCTCACTTTGCTGTTATACATTTTTTCCCGAAGGCTGAGAAATTTGCATTACCTTCGATTGCTCGACATTGCTGCTAGTGTTACATAGGGCCGGATACAGTTATAATTACATAGTGCAGGTTACAGTTACGGTTACATAGGGATCGGACCATGTACAGTTACACACAAATCGCACCAAAAATTACGCCATATAATCGGCAAGTTTGGCGACAACTATTAGTTGCCAAAACCATCGCCAGATTGGCCTATCCGTTTACCTCAATGTAAAATGGATTTACCCCTGTAATTTTATTTTCCCGGCGATGCTTCCATTCCGAAGGCCTTTTGTGTTACATATACAAAAGATACAACAATTTACGTATAATTTAAATAAAATGATTTACGTATGCACAAAATTCTTAATAATAGGAAATAAAATGTATTTTATTTGATATTAACGTTTAAAATTCTTGGGATAATTATCTTATCCGTATTATGAGCCTATATTTTTTATTTTATTTTTTATTTATTTAGTAGTTCCCGAGATTCAAGGTTGTAAGTTTAGTGATCTCTTAAATCTAAATGCTTGGCAACTGCTGGTATAAATGGGCTTTTGGAAGCTCTTCGGTTATGTCCCATCTTTTTTCCAACCCCTCTGCTATGGCTTAAGCAAATTTTCACTATCTTCGACGTTACTCTTTGTATATAGAATTACTTCACAGTTTAGCGGCAAGTGTTTTTGGCGGTTTTCCAGCATAACCTTCAATGTTTCAACGAATCGGTTTATGCAAATAAATTTGTAAAGCATTTTCTGTTTAGAAGCGTCATGAGAAACATTTTCCCAGAGTTTCCACATGCAATGCAGTTTATTACTATAATATTTGTAAAGTGATTAGTGTCTTATGATTTAGATTACCTAGCAAGCTATTTTGTAGAAAAATTATAAAACGAACGCCTTGTCATTTAATTATTTAAAGCTCGTTTTGTAGAGACATTAAGTAATTTTTGAAAGCAGTAGACACGAAAAATGAGCAATGCCTTGCCGGGATTCGAATCATGGACCTCTCGAATACGCGCCGAGCGTGCTGACTACTACACCACAAAGGCATGCTAAGAAGGCGGGAGAAATACCTTGGAATTTAAAGCTAACTTTCATCTTCCGGCGTATGACGCGCACCAGTGTAAAACGTGCATCTATAATTTCAAGCTACATATTTGATTTTTTAGGTATATTCGCCGAATAACGTGCATCCAAATCTTCACGGAGAAGCCTAAAAGATACATGTGCAATGCTCGTATCATATGAGGTCAATTATTCGAAACTTTGTCCTAGCCTTTCCAACGATGGTAAACCACACTGATACGCGATAAGGGGAACATGGGTGGGTTAAATGCTTAAAGGAGTAAATATTCCGGTAAAGAGGGGGGACTGTATTCAATGCAGATGTCCAAAAGAATGTTATTGTAGAGCACTTCCAACTCAAATGAATTCGCGGAATTAGGAAATTAAGATGTCTCTTTCCGTAGTCATTGAAAGCCGAAATTTTGAAGTGAAAATGCAAGGGTTTAGTAAATCGCATTTGCTTTAGTTGAAATACAGTTGATCTAGCGCTCCTTTTAGAAGCAAATACAGCTCCCGCGAGCGAAAAGAAACAAGTACAGTGTTGGTTTCAAATGCAAAGCCATTTATTTTGTGGAAGAAAATGGAAATCGTGCTGCAGCAAGGATGTTTGGTGTTAGTAAAAGATAGAACGGATAGTGATTATTTATTTAAAGAATATTTACAGAGTTTTGGGACACCCTGTATATATGTGAACTTAAGCAAATCTATACTGAGTATGTTTTATGATGACAACACTGATACGGAATATTCAGCGCTGCCCAGTACATGCACGAAATTAGGGAACACAGTCTAGCTCAGAATTACATAGCGAATAAACTCAGTAAAATGATGGTGATGATTAAACAAAATTCGATGATTGAAGATATAACGCAAGACGAACTATTCATATTATCCGATAAGGAAAATATTTAATTTCATAAGGCATGTTATTTCTTTTAAACAAGCAGCATTTCTGTGCACGTAAAAATCTAATTTTTTTCCTTATTTTTAAGCTGTCATTTTTACATCCGGCATATAAAGCGGACCCTTACATTTCGGTCCCATTTTTTTTTATTAAAAGCGCGCGTTATACGCCTGAATATACGGTAAAGGTATATATAGAAAAATTAAAAACGTTGATACTATCGTAATTAAATTCACATCAAAAGACATAAAAAATATCATCCCAAGAATGCTTCCATTTTATTTAAATTCAAGAAATTGTTTACAGTTTTACATCAGTTTAGAAATGGTATCTATTATACCAATGTAATCAAGGTGGCATTGGTTACGACTATAAATCAATAATTCTAATAAAGTTATTACTGGGACATATGTAACTGCAATATGAATTCTGGTGTGTAAACATTGGTGGGACTTTCCTACCAAATCCGACACTGAGTTTGTAGGGGGACGCACCCAAAATCTTCAGCAAACTCTGGAATGCTAACCACTGCCGCTAACACCCTGAAAAAAAAAAAAGTCATCACACACAGTTTATAGACAGAGAAAGAGAGAGAGACATACATACATAATCAAACATATTCATATGTATATACATCATTATTCTGGGAACACACAGGAAGCATTAGCTTTCAGTCGTCGTAGCTGAGCGTGAAGGCTTTATGATGAAGATAACAAAACATGAACTTAAAGAATTTCCAGTCTTCATCTTCACACGTACAATATCATCTTCCTACATGTTTATCCAACCGTATAATGAAATCCGGTACATTTCTATGGTTCAATTACAATGAAATATAATAAATTGCTTGTTACATTGATTCTTAAAATTAAGACGTGGGCATTTTAGACGGGGAAGCAAAGCGAGGGGACATTAGCAAGGTGGGATCTAGTAGAAGAAGAAGGACGTAGTTAGCTCGCCAGAGTATTTATACCATAGTAGGTGCGATTCTAGAAACAAGCTATGATTGGTTAGTATTAGTGTTGGTTTGCACTTTTCAAGCAGCGTTTCGTAACGCTGAAAAATCTCGAAATTGGGAGAACAAATGAATTTTAAGGGAAGATCAGCAAATTCAGAATGTTAATTTTGAGATCGCCAATTAGTTCTTGAAGCAGTTATCGCATTTTCTTATATCTTACATATATAAACAGGGTGTCCCATAAGGCAACTAATACTTTAAAAATTCATAAAAATCATACTTTAAAATAATAATACTTTAAAAATAATAAATAAATAATAATACTTCAAAAATATACTTTAATAATACTTTAAAAATTCATAAAAATTGAAGGAATCGTAGAATTGAACGCGGTTTGCGAAAACGTTATTCTCGTGAAGGGAAAAAAAAATTTTTTTTTGGTAAAGAAACAAAATAGATAAATTATTATTTATTTATTTGCATGCATTATTGCAATTTATTTATTTGCATGCACACAAATGTTTACAAGTATATCACGCTTATTCTATGCGTCCATCATCACCAAACATGACAGTTTACAAGCAAGTTATAAAATCTTCACCTGCAGTATTTAGCATATCCGAATGGATGCAAGAGATTTCCTGACGAATGACGTCATTTAGGTTAGGTTAGGTATAAGTGTAGGGGGCCACCTATTATTTACTCTGGATAAGTAGGTATAGGCCCCTTACGCTAGCTATCCAGATTAGCAAAGCCTTCCTGGGACCCACGGTACTGTTTTGGTGTAGAGGTGCTTCTGTTGTCTGGAGCAAGCGGCATCACAAGCTCTGTCACTGCTGGCGGCGCCACTGTCTTATGCCAATGCCTACTTTGGCAGCTATTGCATGTTCATCATACCTAGTCATTCATTGTTTAATTTGGTTGTTGATGAGAACATTGAATTTTTGGAATAATTCAATTACTCATATAAGTTCGTTGACTAGCTGATGTGTTTAAGTGCTCCTTACCATTTAGAGGCCGATTTGAACTGTTTTGAAATGTTTTCATTATTTGCTGTGTCAGCCAAGGATTCAAACATTAATCATTGGAGGTTATTCTTTAATGAATGAGTTGGAGGATCACTCTGTGTTGCACAGTTCTAGACCCTTTGATACAAAGTATCCATTATTTGGGATATGCGCTTCCTCATATGGTTATTATTGAGTGCGCATCTGAGATACGGATTCACATCTTGGTCTAGTCTTGGTCTTGTTAGGTGCAGATATGCTATTATGGTGCATGTGAATAGGTAATGTTCTGGATCTCCCCTCTGTCCACGTACACAAAGATCTGAAAGTGAGAGATTCCTCTTGTAGAAGTATGTGGGGAAAGGGCCGTGGCTTGAGATCAGCCATGTTATTTGTCTAATTATGACGTCCTTTAACTGCCCCAAAGAGGATGTCTTATTGCGGTACACGCTGGACCTGACATAACCCAAAAGCCAAAAATCAAGTGGTATTAAGTCCGGCGAGCGTCATTTCTACAATGACGGCTAATTAATCGCTTTCGGGGAAAGTTTTCTGATATGAAGAAGTGTCCCATCCTGTATGAATGTCATCATGTCAAGGACGTTATGTTCCAGTAAGTGCGGCATCACTTTCTCCTGCAGCAATTGCAAGCAGCGTTTTCCGGTTATTGAGCAGGTCTTCCAGCCAGCTTTTGTACAGTCTTCAAAGGAAAAAGGGGCCATAATAATGGATGCAGTGAAATCACACCAAACAGTTAAACGCGGGGAATGTAAATTCTCCTTTGCCCAGATTCTACAGTTACGGGTACTGACTGTTCCATGCTATGAAAAAAGAGCCTGCATCTTTCTTCCATCCCTTTTGTGTCCGAAACTTTTGTAAAGTCGGCGATTCTTGACTGAGGTAAAAGATCTCCACTAATAACGCTAAACCACTAATGCCAGAACTCGATGTACGAGCAAGTAGGAGGAGAAATTAGAAATGAGCTTTTAATACTAAAACTTACAATTTATAGGACTCTGATTTCTATATTTCTTGTTACTGCGTCTGTGCGGCGCCCTCTATCGAGCCTCTTTGATGAGAATAACGTTTTCGCAAATCGCGTTCAATTCTACCAATTCCTTCAATTTTCATGAAATTAAAAAATATTTACAGAGTTTTGGGACACCCTGTATATATGTGAACCTTAAGCAAATTTATATTGAGTATGCTTTATGATGACAACACTGATACGGAACATTTAGCGCTGCCCAGTCCATGCACGAAATTAGGGAACACAGTCTAGCTCAGAATTAGATAGCGAAAAAACTCAGTAAAATGATTCCATTTGCCTTTCTTGATCCAACTTAATTTGTTTTCTTTTCAATAATTTTCTTATATTATTTTAGAAGGTCTAATTGAAGAGTTTTAAAACCTTATCTCACTCTTTCTCTGGACATTAGGCGTTATAAAAAACACAGTTTCAGCATTTGAGCACAAAGCACATTTTATCACGACACATTGTGGAGGCACTACAAAGATCATGCAGCATCTGTGTGATCGAAACTTTAATTTCTTATATTTGAGCAGCGTGGTAACGAAGTACTTGAAGCGCTATAGTATGCATATTGTAAAGAAGCATTCAGTCATCTTTCAGTACTTTGATGATCGATCAGGTATGACATTTGGCAGTTTATTCAGTGCGAATATGGTTGTCAATGTCCATACATGGCCAAATAATGAGCAATGACTATTATACAAATGTCTCAGAAACTACTAGCATGGAACTATGAGGTATCTGCTGATGGACCATCCGGTTGCAAAGTGGCTAGCGTGTCACGCTGCTGCGTCACAGGTCCGGTGTTCGATCCTCGGGCTGGGCAAGGTTGACTCAGCCTTTCGTCCCTTAAGTGGGTAGATAAAATGAGTATCAAGTTCGCTTGGGGAAGTGGTCCTAAGACAAGCTGACCACTTGTCCAGGGCATATGCTGAAGCACTCCGGGGCCCAAAAGGTCAGGAAAGCAGAGAAAGGGCACTGCAGGCCGTGGCCCACTAGGGCTGTTGCGCCACTGAGTTTAGTTTTAAAATTGCTGACGTCGATTTGTGCCATTGGCCCTCCTGTTTTACCCGAAGCTCTATTTACAACTGTATGAAAACAAATTTCTTTCAGCTATTTTTCAGTTCCACTCTCTTACTGTTTTCTCGGTCGTACTCAGCTAACCATATCGCGTCCATTAATGTACACGTTTTTAAGAGAAGAATGACATAAGTTTGAAAATAATCCACAGTTTGCTGTTCTGCAAAAGCCAGATCCCAAATTTTAAAATGTGTTTTTCAAAGCGCAAGGGGAAAATACAGCAATAACGGTTCATTTATATCCTTGTTCATAAAAATAAAAGATGCCTTATCCAGATCAATCGAGATTATATCAAAGGAAAACACAAATGTTATTTGTATGTTGCTGTCTCCCGCTTAGCCATAACTGGCGTCAAATAGCCATAGCTGGCGTCAAATCGCATTGTCTGGCGACGGATTCACGGTCGACGACATAAGTACCAATGACTTAGACAAGAAAATCAACGGGATTATGATACCAACAAGGATTCGAAAGAAGGATCCAGCTTCAATAGGCAGCAATGATTTTAACAGCAAGCGGATTTCTTGCTTGCTATTGAAATCATTGTTATCGAAAAGATGCTTGCTGTTTTATGCTTGCATTCGAAAGGCAGATCCTAAGCAACAATGATTTCAACAGGATTCGAAAGAAAAATCCTGTTTAAAAGGTCTTCGAAATCGCCTAATTTGACTCGTCCTAGGTGTTTTCCTTTCGGTCTGTATCGAGATTTTTGTGCAAGGTTCGGATGATCTTCGAGAGAAAAAAAAAGTACAGCTGAGTACGAACCCGTTATTTCAGATGTTGCAAAACATTATATATAACTGCATTCGGTACACCAGATATTAAAAAATAGCACAAATAAATCAATTTTTGAGGTTATACAGCAGAATGGTACTTAAAATGATAAAAGCAGATGATAAACATATTATCAAAGCATTAAATTTACTTTTTTTCTTACATTTTGGTTTAAAAATACGCTAAATTTCAGGATTCCTAGATTTACGATTCTCGCAAAATTATTTATTTATCAACATATTACTTTTATTTTCTTACACTTATATTTATTAAGACATAAGGAATTAAATGGACTAAAATCTAAGTGATAAAATAAAATATCTATTAAATATACCTGTTTGAATATATGCACTAACTATTTTTCAAGAAATTTCTCGCTTTTTATTTACAAAGTTGTCTGCAAAATGTTTTAAATATGTACATAAACCTAAATCTTTGCTGCATTTATTTCACAATATTGTGTAGAAGGATTATGGTAAGTTTCATACAATTATTATAGTAGCGTTTTAAATTACGGTTTTTTTTCGTAGCTGAAAAAAAATCATATTTTACAAAAAATAGGTATAAAGTTTTATTTTTAGAAAATATGTTAGAAAGTGACATACTACATTTGTAAAACTGGCCTGTTTTGTTGCATTTTAAAACTGCCTAATTTTGCCTATTTGCTTGTATTTTGTTACACTTTCTTTTAACTCCATTTTAGAAGACTTTTTCTTTAAGGAAACTGTTACCATTTTCCTCCAGATTTTTCCAGAAGGTTACTATGTTGCTTTGAGTCCACACACCCCATCAATACATTTATATCCTTTGGCAGTATATTGTCGATATCCCGTTTTTCTAATAATTTAGTCACAACCTTAAATTTGTTATTAAATTGCATTACTCATACAGAGAAAGCCAAGAAA
>KK121919.1:165050-198832 GCA_000611955.2 Stegodyphus mimosarum | reverse complement strand
TTGTTAATTCAACGAACAATTACTTTCGTATTATATTACTGTAATTCATATACTCCGAATAGCAGTATATTGTTAAAACTCTCATTGTACTTTTGAATTTTTCCTTGCAGTTTAACAGTTTGACATCACAAAGATCCAAGTACACAAGTTTATAATACTTATAACGACTTTTGTAAACTCTTTAGTTTTATCTTGGTAATTTGTTCCTAAAGCAGGCCATTTTTTAAATTAATAATAGCTGTCAGCCCTCCTTGGGCACTGTCCATGTACTGGGAATATTTTCCAAGAGCTGCAGTGAAAAAATGCGACTGCATATTTCGTAAGCGTATGAAAATGTTAAAAAAATGGACATAATTTAAAATCTGAAAGGTTTCAGATTTTAAATTACTTCCAAAAGGGCGTTTTTTTAACGTTTCGTGCGTTACCTTTATTTATCAAATATCATGCTCTTCGCACTTAAACCATAAAATTCATTTCAACAGCAATATCGCAAAATAACTTTAAAATGCGTCTATCTTTAAAATTTCCGATACACAGTTCCGCGCGCTTTAGATAAAAAATTTTTTCCCCGTAGAGTGTTGCCATTGCTCGAGTTTAAATTGTTTGAGTTTGTTCATCAAAAATTCATTAAAGTTTCACAAAATACGAAATAGATAATAAAACAAATTCCAAATTTGGGTTTCTAGATGCGCATATTAGGGTGGAAACGTACGTTATTCAAAATTGGATGACTCTAGGTACCGTTGTTTTACCAAATTTGGAGAAACATACATACATTTATGCAGATTCTTCATTATTTAATTTCTTTAAATATAATACAGGGCTGCAAGATTTGGTGGTAACAGTTTGAAAAGTGATTCAGACTTCTAATGTTCCCGACGCAAAATCGCAAACAATAGTCCAATCGCAAAATCGAAAACAATAGTCCTTCAAGGACAAAGCCCCTTTAGACTAAAAAAGCAAAGATGAGTGAAAAGCACTGAGTAATAGCAAGTACCTAAAGGCTCAAAATGTAAACAAAAGAAAAATAAGAAAATGTTACTAAATATGAAACTGAAATTTCAAAACTAATCTTGTCCACGAACATGTGATAGAAAGTAGGCGCCCAGATGGTATAGGAGTTAGTCGAGCAGACTACGGTAACAAAGGACCCGGATTCGAATCCCGGAGAAGGCATGGTTGTATCTGTTCGTCTCTTCATAGGAGGTAACGACGACCGCCTGTTAAGTGCATCCACAATAAAATGTCCACCACTTCCGACCTTAAGAGTGGCCAGTGCCGAAAAAAGACAAAATAGTGACCACTGTTCGGGGGGGGGAATAGTAGAAAGTTTCAAAACCTTCCTTTGAACATCCCCAAAGTGTTCAAATGTAAATTTATCATTTTAAAGATGCATAGAGTAGCTGTTAACATTAACTTCCAGCCTTTTAAACAGCCACTTCTGGTTCGCGAAGTAGAACAAAAACAGCCACAACGCTGCTTCTAATCGCTGGAGAAATAAAACAAAAGTACTTTTGAGAAGCTAAAAGTATAAGCTTTAAAAGAAAGTGATAATTGTTCTTGAAAACTAATAAAAATGTCTTTTCAGTCGGATATCTTAAAGATAGAATAACTCCTTGGCATTTGTAGAGCAATAACAGGATCAAACGTGAAAACCAGTGATTTGTCACTGAATTGATGCTTTAGTTTTATATTTAATTTGTGTTCACATGTTGCCAACAAGACTTCATAAGTTTATCTGTCCCCTCTCCTCTGAAAAAAAAAAAGAAAAAGGCAGAAATCTATTACTATTGATTCTTGAGCCACCATGCTAAACACCACCTACTTGCTGTCATATTTTTGGGAATGAGTTTGAATGCTCAAGAAGACTCGGATATTTGTTAAGTATATTTTTGTTATTGTTTACGTTTTTGCTTATTTAGTTAGTTTCGACTTTGCAGCAAAATACGCGAAGAGTGATGTAGAGTAGTTTAACGGTACAGGATGATGTGTGGAAGATCCTTGGGCCCGTCCGCTAGGGGATTATTCTTCAAACCTGAGGCGAAACTGAGCAAATTGATGGTGTTACATATATTGCTCAATGCTGGTTCCAGCGGCAAACTAACACCTTCTAGATAGTTACACCTTCTGGCTAGTCATCTTTCGAGACGGTGTTGGATAAACGTAAGCCTGTCTTCTTTGCTACGATAAAGTTCGTGGACTTATTCTTATATTCCTATCAGACAAATGAGGTAAGTCGCAATATCGATTTTCAAGGTATTTAAATTTCTCATTAGATGTTGCTGCGTGCGTACGGATTCGTAATAGATTGAATGCACAAGTCCGATATTTCAAACTACTAAAACATTAAACAGAACGCAATAGAAAGCGCAGAGAAAGCTAATCCGATCTCACCGCGAATTCGCTTTAATCAACAGCTCACTCACTAAAACAGCAACTAAAAAAACGCCTAAGCTGAGATGTTTTTCTCCGGCTTTTATAGCTTTTTAAATCGGTCGCGCGAGACACTTCTAGCAATTTCTGGAAAGGAAAAAGAGTAGAATTACAATTACCTCTAACAAGTAGTTAATGACATTTATTCAAATTAAATATCAATTAGAGAGATAAACTTTTATTCAATGTTACATGCACGTGCTCTTGTGTTTTTTCTTTTCCGACGTAGCTTTCTCTGAAAATATGTCACGCGCTGCATTGCATTAGGAAATAAAACAGTTTTAATTATAATTCTATTAAAATTATCTAACTAAATACAAAATTCGTAGTAGTACTTATGCGAAACACTTCATAACAGTACACATGTCTAATTGTTGTTGACTAATGCTTACTTGTCTGAGCTATTGCCAGCCGAAACCCACGAAATTCGTCGTCGCAAGGTGCGCAAGTTATGCCTGCCGTTGGCAACAGCCTTGAGCACCTTACAGGTGACAGTGCGATTTATCTCAGTTCCGCCCCAAGTTTAATGGAGAGCACCCCGGGGTACGAGGCCGAGGGTCTCCAACCCCTCTTCCCCTACCACAATCTCTCGAGGGGACCTTTGGCTCGCCGCATATTTAGAGTGCTCGAATGTCGCACGGACACTGAACATTTACAAGCAAACGTCTATGCCCTTCGACAAGGCAGTCAGCAAGAGCATTTTTAATCATAAACTTTACTATTTAAATTAAAGTCATTAATACTTCACTTACTTATAGCGATTCGGATACGTCTCACCGGGAAAGCGATGTTGAACATAGGATATTTTTTCTCTCTCGCACCACACCTAAAATGTTATTAATGCAATGCTTTAGAAATCAGAATATACGTACTAAAGAATGAGACAATACCAAAGAAATTGTTGATTTTACCGTCCATTGATTATTAAAACATATTACTTTTCAGTTAGTTTTTAACGCGAAATAAAACTTAAAAGCTGAATATTTTTTTACGAGTATTCAAATTTGATCTTTCAAAAGATAACATATCAGTCTTTAAGGTCAAATCTAAAAAAACGGGATAGGTGCATGAAGACCTTCGTGGTCCATTTTATGCGCAAGGTACGCAAAGTTTTATTAACTAACATGGTATAAATATGAGTCACGATAATATATATTTAAATAAGATTTTCAAGCTAATTTACTAGTAATAAGTACTAATTTTTAATTTACTACTTAGTACTAGTAAATTCAGTGACATATTCAGTGACATAGACAAACCAGTCAAGCTAAGTTTGACTACTTTGAAAAAGTACTACCTTCCTTCTTTAAGCAGATTTACAAATTAATTGTGGGAAAAATTATCTCAAGGTAACGGACTTGACATGAAGTGGAAGACAAATTATTTTTAATGATTTGCTAAGTTCATATCTAAAAAATTTCAATCGATGTTTTATATTTTAAATTGTAGAAATATATTTGTAATCATCTTTAAGAAATGCATTGCTTAAATTTAAATATTTATCTTGAATTTTCTTTCTTTTCTTCTGGGACAGCTTATATAAGCAAAATTTGAAAATGGTCACAAGGCTGTACTTATTTATTCTCAAATTTCGTCTCGCATTCTATGTTTTCATAGTTTTTTAAGCTAAAATTTAGTTAATTAATAGTTTATGCAACATATTAAAATTGTATGGAATAAATGTCGATCTCAAAATTTGATATTTAGCTGTCAATAAGCTTAAATTACAAAATGTAAGGTATAGGAATTTCCTGCAGGTGCCAAACGTTAGATTTAAAATGGAAAATAACTATGAGCATGAATTTTACCCTTTAGGTTATAAAGCAATAATTTTCCCCTTCAGATTATAAAGTAATAATTTTCCCCTTTAGATTATAAAGTAATAATTTTCCCCTTTAGATTATAAAGTAATAATTTTCCACTTTAGATTATAAAGATATAATAATCTAAAGGGGAAAATTCATGCTCATAGTTACACTCATGTCCATAAATTAAGGATAATTCGGAAACACGCAGAAATCGAACTCTAAAATAAATATATCACCTGTAAAATTACTACACACATCTTGAAGAATCATATGCAAATTTCAGGAAGTAACCAGATGACACCGATGGTACGTCACAATGACGAGAGTATAAGAGAGTGATATATAAGGAATACAGGCAAAGAAGTAAAATTGTTCGCAGGTGAATGAATAACCGAATAGTTATGACACAAAGGACGCATTTGGATGATTTTTTACGTGGTAGAATTATCGGCCGTCTGGAATGTGGGCGTACCCAACTGGAAGTATCAGACGAACTTGGAATTACCCACAGTGTCATCTCCAGGCTTTGACAACGATTCCAAGATGATGGCCATGTGAGTAGACGTTAGAGCACAGGTCGCCTCAGAGTTACAACGCCGAATGAGGGCCGGTATTTGGCAGTTACTGCCAAAAGAATAAAGAATAGAACAGGCGGAGCACAGCCTCAGACCTTTCTCGTCATCTCTCTTCAGCCACTGGTAAGACAATTTCAAGGCAGACCGTGTACAGACGCTTAGGGCCGATTGGTTTATATGCTCGTAGACCTGTCAGATGCGTTTAACTTACTGCAACTCACTGTCGCCTGTGGTTAGCCAGGAAGAGCATGCATTGTGGACACCGCAACAGTGGGCTTGTGTGATGTTTTCCGACGAGTCCAGGTTTAGCTTGCAGTCTGATTCTCGCCGGACTTTCATATGGAGAGCTCCAGTTACCCGTTACCACCAATAAAACATCATTGAACGACACCGTTACGGTGGTGCAGGAGTGCTCGTTTGGGGTGGAATTATTCTAGGTTCCAGAACTGACTTGCATGTTCAAATTGGAACCATGACAAGCCAAATCTATCGGGACGTCATTCTGGAACAACATGTACGTTTGTTTCGGGGCGCTATGGGCTCACAATTTGTGTTTATGGATGGCTACGCCTGTCCTCACCGTGCAAACATCATAGGCGAAGGCCTTCAATCGGAGGATATCACCTGTATGGACTGGACAGCATACTCACCGGACCTGAATCCAGTAGAGCACGTGTGGGACATGCTTGGCCGACGAGTTGCAGCCCGTCAACCTCCTCCTACATGTCTACCGGAACTTCGGAGAGCATTGCTTTTTGAGTAGTGTAATATCCCCCAAGATCAGATGGATAATTTGATACTCATAATGCCTAGGCGTTGTACGGACTGTATTGCATCGTCTGGGAGACGTACAATGTATTAACAATCATACCAACCATGTAATATTGGTTTTTTGTAAATAGGTGTTTTTGTAATTTGCTCGGAGAAAAAATTAATATCAAACATATAGCATCTTTTTTTGCTCTTTACCTTTTGTTTAATAAATAAGCTTTTCAATATAATTAAATTTGTTTTGCTTCTAACGCTTCCTTTGCCTGATTTTGCATTATCCTTAATTTATGGACATGAGTGTATTTTCCATTTTAAATCTAACCTTTGGCAGCTGCGTGAAATTTCTATTCCTTACATTTTGTATTTTGAGCTTATTGTCAGTTAAATATCAAATTTTGAGATCGACATTTATTCCATACAATTTTAATGTTGCATAAGATATTATCAACCTAAATTTTAGTTTAAAAAACTATGAAAACATAGAATGCGAGACGAAACTTGAGAATAAATAAGTACAACCTTGTGACCCATTTTCAAATTATGCTTACATATACTGTCCCAGAAGAAAAGAAAGAAAATTCAAGATAAATATTTAAAGTTTAATTTAAGCAATGCATTTCATAAAGATGATTACAAATGTATTTCCAGAATTTAAAATATAAAACATTGATTGAAATTTTTTAAATATAAATTTAGCAAATTAATAAAAATAATTTGTCTTTCACTTCATGCCAAGTCCGTTAGCTTGAGATAATTTTATGTACGGACAAATACTTACATAAGTAATAATAATAAAAATTAAAATTAGTTAAAATTTAAAAATTAATTTAAAAATTAGTTGTAACATATTTTTTAAAGTTTTTTTAACCAAGAAAAATTCCTTTTGTTAAAACAAAAAACACCAATCTATTGCTTTCAGGTCGTACATTCTGCTCTCATGCAAATTGAGTTGAGCAGATTATCACAGATTGTAACAGATCGTTATTACAAATAATTTGTAAGGTTTATTATACGTTTTCTAACTGTTATTTTAAGTTTTGTATCTTCCCTATCTGATTCTAATTTCAGCTTACAATTTCCTGCCAGAATGTTAATTCAGAAACGCAGAGAATGCAAATGAGAATTAGTACTATTTAAGTCGTGACTTAACCGACTTCAACAGAGAGAGTCTGATTTCCTGACTAGCGCGCGTTTGCCTTCTGGCCACATCTCTCTTAGCTGTTACTACGCTCGGCCATATCTTAGGCCCTTGCTAGGCTTCGCCGATTTAATTAATACTTAGGGGCCAACTAGTTAGATTTTGATAGCTTCGGCTATATTTATTTAAGAGCTTTAGTTAAGTTAATTTTAGTTCACTTTATTAGTATTTAAGTTCAAGCCCGAGTGGCGGCTTTGTTGTAAAGTTCCAAGCCAGAACTGATTGTAAATATACTGAATAATAAGGGTTTTAAACCCTTCTCAAGACTTACGTGTTCTGTTCACACTTAAGCGATTATTCGCTTGTAAGTGTTCGTGGGGTTAGGAGTTAGAGAACTAAGGTATAAAGAGTTAACCCCACAAACTAATCAATCCAAATTACGAGCTCATGAACCATATTCGCTTGTCTTTCATTCATTTCGTTCTAATACATATATACTGCAAACGATACATTTTTCTGAAACTTTATGCCTCTTCCGGGTTTATTTTAGTAAAAGAATAAACATGCTAAATAAATAACTAAAAAAATAAAAAATCTGAAAGGTTTCATATTTTAAATTACGTCCAAAGGAGCGTTTTTTAAGCATTTTGTATGTTACTTTTATTTATTGAATATCCTGTTCTTCGCATTTAAACCATGAAATTCAGTTAAAGAACAATATCGCAAAATAATTTTAAACCGAGCATATCTTTAGAATTTCCTACATACAGTCTCACGCGCTGCAGATAAAAATGTTTTTTTTTCTGTACAACGGTGCCATGGCCCGCTTTAAAATCCTCTAGTTTGCTAATCAAAAATTCGTTTAAGTTTTACAAAATATGAAATCGTTCACAAAACAAATTCCAAATTTCAAATTTGGGCTTCCAGATGCCTGTATTCGCGGCAGGATGACGGCATTCAAAATTCGACGGCTTTAGGTACCGTCGTTTGATCACAATGCGAGAAACATACATACATTTATCCACATTCTTCATTATTTAATTTCTTTAAATATAATACAGGGCTGTCATATTTTGTGGCAACAGTTTGAAAAGTGATACAGACTTTTAATGTTTCCGACGCAAAATCGCAAAACGAAAGCAACAGTCCTTCAGGAACAAAGCCCGTTTGGACTAATCATTATCTGCTTTAAGAAACACAAAAGATTTACATTTGCTGCACTTATCCAAAACAACTGCTTCGGTGTATAGTTCAGTCCTGGAAGTTTGGACTCTTGTCGAGTGTCTCCGCTCCATTTTTTATAACCCTAAGAGAAAAAGTACGGAAAATGCATGAATTAATTACCTTGACTTCGTAAATATAATTTAAGAATGATAGGTGGCTATAATCCGAAATTCGACGTCTAAGTAAAAAATGCAAGAACATTCTCTACACTAGGCTCAAAAAGAACATACCTAACATAACGGATCATAGGTAATATACAGAAACAAAGAAAGATAAGTGAAATATTCAATAAATAAGTCCAAGAATGTTCTTTATACTCAATAACGCAAGCCTATTGTTTGAAAATCACGTGAAGCAGATAGCCTCCGTTTACACAAATTCATATGCAAATAAGGGTAGTTGTTCTATAAAGCATCTCCATAGGTTCTTCTTATTAATAGGGTTTAATTCTGGATTACGCCGTGATACCCAATTTTAAGACTTCAAATTTTAGGGCTCCCAAACCGTTCAGAAATTTCTCATTTTTTTTTTCTCTTACGAGAATATGAAAAACGGGACGCCGAAAGACATCGGTGCCCAGGAACACAATCTTTTTAACACTTCATTGCAACTGACTTATTTAACAACAATAAAATGGCCTCCTTTCTCAGCAGTTCTTCTTGTTGACAACGAGAACAAGGTAGCGCAATATTCAAGCATCAAATATGTCAATCGGCTCCACGCTATTCTGTATACATACACAGGGTTTTTCAGCAAATCGGTTACAAACTTTCAGTAGAAAGTTTGTAACCGATTTACAAATCGTCTAGGTGTACATTAGGACAGTAGTACATTAGTACATTAGGCGTACATTAGTCTAGGTGTACATTTGCAAATCGTCTAGGTGTACATCGTCTAGGTGTACATCGTACTTTAATAAAAGTACACCTAGACGATGGAAAAATACATAGCAATCCATGGTCGGAAGCGTTTCTTGGCGCGGTAAAATGCAAGGCCGGAAGGACACGAACAGGGTGAGAAAAATGTTCATTGTGCTTAGAGCAGAAGAAACCAAGAAATGGAAGCAAAACAGAGGATCGTCATTAAAGAAGGTGTTCGAAATTACGACACGGACAGTGATGCAGCAACCGTACCTCATGCATCTTCCGCCCGACCTTCCATGCGCCGGGTAAGTGAGGCCTACAACACGGTCCAGAGTCGTAATTTCGAACACCTTCTTTCCGGACGATCTTTGTCTGCTTTTATTCTTATTTGTTGGTTTCTGATACACTAAACGTAAAAAAACACATATTTTGTCACACTGTTTGTAGTTTTTTTTATATCGTCACTACCGCGCCAAGGAAGCGTTTTCGACTATGCATTGTTGTGGTGATTTTCCATCCTCTAGGTGTACTCTATATCTCTGTTGAAAGTTTGTAACCGATTTGCTGAAACACCCTGTATATAATATATATATATATATAAAACCTCCTAACCAGCTATTCTTATCTTATCTTATCTGATAACTATATCTTATTTCGTTCATTTGCGCTTTGACAGCTGAGGATGATGGTTCGGTAAAACCATAGAAACTAGTCCTGCAAAATTTGCAAATACACTCTTAGACAAAAAAAAAAAGACAAACACAAACGACGCACCAAGAAGTAGTTATCCGAATGCGACGAAAATCGGTAGAAGTGATGTACATGTATAGAACAACAAATGATTACAGTCTGAGAAAACTTGAATGATTTATTGAAGTGATAGAGCTTCACAAAGTGAAAACGTCAGTAACGCGTTTGTCCACCTCCGGCTCTTATGTAAGCAGTTATTCGGCTTGGCATCGATTGATACAAGGCCTACCGTTTCCTTCTCGACGCTGTGTGCGGCCATGGTTCACCCATTCCTGCCAACATCGTCTAATAGTGGCATCGTTCCTGCTCAAATGTCGAGTTATTCGCCGATAAGACCAACCGGCTTCTTTGAGCCCAACTACACGACCTCTCTCAAATTCTGACATCTGCGCGTATCGTTCGCGCACCTGTATGCGAGGCATAGTTACTGTCTGCCAGAGTACACGGAATGAAATTCGTGAAGAATTTATGACCTGCAATCGTAATTTCTGCTCGTAAATATCCTGCCAGTTGCGCATATCAGATGCGCTGTAGCGACAACCGTTTATTTATTGGCAGCCAAAATGTAAAATTTTGCATTTCCAGTCAAAACCTCAACGCATATCAATTTGTGTCCAATTTGCTTCATATCTTCTCTGTGCGACCTAGTGCGCCTTTTTTTTTTGTCTAAGAGAGTATAACGCTGATATTTGTTGTTTGAATTTTAGATTAAATTAATACTCTGCTAATTTTATACTGCATAACGCCTGCGCCAGACATCGTGCTAAAATAACCACAATATTAAACATGTTTACACAGTAAAACAATTTCCAGTGTTTCTTGTTTTCTGACCTAATATTTTAAAGGTTAAATTTATTCAGTTGTATAAAATTTTCTATTTTAAGTTACTGTACATTTAAAGCCAGTATGTATGTAGCTTTCGCTTGTTACAACTTGATCCATTATTTTATATTTTTGTAGCAAAAATCGGTAAAATTGGCAATTGCCCAAGTTTTCAAAAATGAGTTTTGAAAATTTGGAGAAAGTTGCCGTATAGCGCTGTATTGAGAAATCTTTTTTTCACAGCTTGTAACTGTTTATCTGTAGAATAACAGTGCATATTAACCAGCAACCAGGAGCTATGAGAGAACAGATCTTTGACTTTTCTTAATTACTTGTTGTGTACACTTTCTTAAGCGCCATAATTTACCGCACCATTCCCGCATACACAATATATAACAAAATCGGTTGACTTCAAATCACTACACCTATCTTTCTTTTGGAAAATATATGTTAGAATCACTCTGTGTATAGCATTCGGCATCCGTGATAGGTATAGTGGTTAGTTGGCTGCTGTGTCGTTGAATTCGGATTCAAATGCCGGAAATTGCATGGATAAGTGTACAGTGGCTGTGTGGCAAGAGGTCACTCAACGACAAAATACGCGGTGAAGTCTTCTCTAGTGGTTTGGTTATACTGGAGAGGGGTAGAAGAACCTTAAACCATCTCCGTCAAAATTGGAAAGAAGCTGTATAGTTAGAGAGGCAGGACTGTACTTTACGACCAATGGTAAAGTTTTGTCGTCACTTCTACTTATACATAACCACAGTCAAAATGGTCCAGCACGCGATGCAATAGAAATGGGATTTCCTCCTAGTCTAGAAACCCAATCTAATGCAAACAGATTTATAGAATATTCGTTTCCTGTGCAGTCATTCAGTCCCACGACAGGCTAGGACTAAGCATCGCAACCGTCTTTTGCAAATAAAAATGTACAGAGTTCAGTGGTTCCTAATCAGCTCCTATGTCCCCAATTGGCGGATATTTTGGAGTGTCTGCAGCATCAGCTGATGGTCATCTCAGACACACCCGATGGGCATCATCTCCTGGTGGGAGGTTATAATGCCCATGCTAAAACGTGAGTTTATCCATGCACCAGCTCTTGAGGACATGGGTGGAACACTTCATAGCCTGTAATAATGTTGCCCTGTATAACGATCCCAACAGTCTTCGAGTGCATGAAGCCATTCATGGACAAGGCTGGTCAGACCACAGACGTACCAGTTGCAGACATTAAACTTAAAGACACAACATTGGACTATGTAGAATACGTCCAACTCTGACTATCACTACATCACTTTCAGCCTCTGCCAACTTAACCCACACTTTTCTACTAAGCAATACAAATTTATAAGGAAACAACTATTTGTTAACAACAACGCCTACCCTGTACTCAGCAGAACAGAACACCTACTTTAGAAGTGTTCAGTAATGTAGTAACCGCTAAACCTCTGGTCAGTAAGGTAGAAACCGCTAATTCAACACAATTAATCTCCTTAGACACTTGTAAGACCTTACAAAAAAGTTTCCCAAAACACTGGGAGCCCAAACAGGTGGATAAAGGACCTCAAACTGCAGCACAGAGAAACTTTTCCATGGGCAGGCGCATGAAAGCAAAGCACAATAAAGAGCCCAGGCAGGCACTATGCATCCCCTATAACAAGGCTGAAGCAGAGTAATAAAGGGCAATTCTGCAGGCAAAGCTCGAGAGCTGAAGATTCTACACCAAGAATAAAGGCACCTACTGAGTCCTGAATCAAACTCCATTTGGCAAGGTTTTTGCTTCAGGTGGTGCCGGACACAAATAGCACAATGGACCCAACAACATCCTGTATCCTCAACGCTATCTTCCAAGACATAGAAGAGGGCGAAACGGAAGAATGAGCTGTTTATCCCAACCATACCATCACTCAAGATGGTGCATCCTTCGCTCAAAAAGAAATGAAAAAAGTAGTAGGAGCTCTTTCTTAAAAACCCCCTCCAGACACAATTAGCTTGATTGCAACATCCGAAAAGCAATGCACAGGAATATACTAGAATACCTCCCTAAGTATATCAATAAACGCCCAGATGTTGTACTTTTCGCTAGCCTTTAAGACAAAACAAGTCATTTCCTTTGAAAAAAAAGATTCAAATGATCTTTCAAGCCAATCTGTCTGCTTTCTGCTACAGGAAAAGGTTCAGGAAAGCTAGTGGTACCAAGTATGAAGCACATATTTGCCACCAACGTTAACCACGTTTGGTTTCTTGTGGAGCCCAGCTATCTCAGAAGCTCGATGGAGCATTTCTAACGATTCAGGGCAATGTGTGTATTTTGATCAAGATACCTGCGGGCCACTCTGTTTGTCTATGACGCCCCAGTGGGTATTTAGTTCTCTTCTCAGCTGTCCCTTGTATGTAATGTTCACATGTATTCTTCACAGATTCATATATGCCAGCTTTCTAACTCTTTAGTATCCATGTAAGAAGCACATACCAGCTATTCAAACTTCAATCTATGTGGACTTTACACGAAATGCTATATACTGCAACTGGCGTCAAATCCCTCTTTTTTTAAGAGAAAAAACAGAAGAGGGGCTGGCGACACGGCCAAGTGAATGCCAGTAGCTAAGCCAGATTAAGCACAGCTCCATATACAGAGCAAAAGGAAAATCTAAATATCGGAGCAAAAATAGTAAAGTTGGAAGGAACTGTTATAAAGTATTTCTCCCGCTTTCTTAGCATACCTTCGTCAGCACGCTCGGCGCGTATTCGAAAGGCCTGTGGTTCGAGTCCTAGCGAGGGCATGGCTTATTTTTCATCTCTCCTGCTTAGAAAACATCCTAATATTTCTACACTGTAATCGAATTAATTTGATTTACTACAATGGGATAAATTTTGTAAAAGCAGAAAATTTGAGAATTATCTAATTAGAAAAAGGTAAATATTTTCCGGATAATTTCAATCAAATTAAAGATATATAATAGCTAAACAACATACTTCGATTAACCAGTTCAGATTTATTCAGTTCTTCTACTCTAGTACAGAAATCATTTTCGTTGATGGAAAAAATGTTTATCTGGTATATCATAAACCACACTGTTGTTGTTGTTGTGTCCATTATCACATGGAAGAATGATTGCCAGAGCCTACTCCGAAGAGAAGTTGGACTTCTATTTTCCACTCCCAATTTTGAGGGAGAGCACCCCGGGTGGGGGAATCCAGGGGTCTCCCACTCCTCTCCTCTCCCACCAATCCACACGAGAGGACTTTCGGTCCACCGCATATTTAAAGTGCCGCCATGCCGCACCGACACTATACATTTACAAGCATCCATGCCTTCTCCAGGATTCGAACCCGAGCCCTTCGGTACGGCAATCAGCGACGCTAACCACTATACAGGTTGGGCGGCATAAACCACACTGACAAACAATACTGTAAATTCCCAAAGAATGAGTTAAGTAATAGCTATATATATACCGTGTCCACAAATGCCGTTTTACACGGCCTTTATTTTCGCTACCATTGGCTATATACACATTGCTCCGGGAATAAAAATGTTTTAAATGATGCAAAATTTCGTGTTTTCGTCTTTCAAAATTAAAAAAAAAAGAATTTTGTTTAAGATATGAAATCTAACAATTAACACTTTCCTCCGGTCTTTTGCTTAAAAAAATTTTGTACTCATTATAAAAAATAAAGCACCAAAAATTTCATTCGCGTATGACAAAAGTTGACTGAGATATTTAATTTCAAAAATCTGCGATATTTGACCCAATTTCGTTTAGTTTTGTTTGGTTGATTGCGGCAAAGCACACTAGGGCTATCTGCCTAAGGGGGCGGACGCCTTCGTAGAGGGCTTTATAAGGGTAACTGGCTCGTATACACGTTACACATTGGTACAACCACGAAAACGCCCATGCAGCCAAAGCCCGCTCGCCTGGAATCGAATCCAGATCGGAACTTCCAGTGTTCAGCGGTTTTACCGCTTGGCCGCTGGTGGGCCCTTTGACGTCATTTTTAATGTGCATTGAAGGGTTTGTTTATAAATAACTAGGCTAAGTAGAGGTGAATTTTTTCTCGCTTAAATGACATTTAATGATATTCTTTTGTGATTTATAGTACTTTTATTTATAACTTTATTGCATTTAGTATGTTGAAAGAGTTTTGCAGCAAGTATTTTAGAAACGTTGTAGTCTAAAATGCATTACCAATATTCTCATAAAATTTGTAGAGACATTAGGTTATTTCGAAACAGAAGAGAAGAAAAAATGAGCAATGCCCTCGCCGGGACTCAAACCACGGACCTCTCGAATACGCACCGAGCGTGCTGACCATTACACCACGAAGCCAGCCTAAGAAGGCGGGAGAAATACCTTATATTCTCCCCCTTTTAAAGGGCGACTGGGAATTAGAGAACCCAATCGCCAAATCTTGGTGGTGGAGAATCATCATCCACCATCTTTTTTAGTTCGGGCGCCACTGTACAGACATTCGGTTCTTTTGAAGCAGGAGATATGAAAAATGAGCAATGCCCTCGCCGGGACTCGAACCACGGACCTCTCGAATACGCCTTGAGTGCGCTGTCCATTACACCACGAAGCCAGCCTAAGAAGGCGGGAGAAATACCTTATATTCTCCACCTTTTAAAGGGCGACTGGAGATTAGGAGACCTAGTCGCCAAATCTTGGTGGTGGAGAATCATCATTTACCACCTTTTTTATTTCAGGCGCTAGTGTAGAAACATTAGGTATTTTTTGGAAGCAGGAGAGATGGAAAATGAGCAATGTCCTAGTAGGGACTCGAACCACGGACCTCTAGAATACGCGCCGAGCGTGCTGACCACTACACCACGAAGGAATGCGAATAAGGCGGGAGAAATACCTTTTTTTAAAAAGGTTCTTTTTTAATTACCTTTTTTTTAAAGTTTTATTTTAGAATCCTAATCTGGCAACCGTACAAAAAATACATTAAATTAGAAATATTTTTCATTCTTCATTAATGAAAATAAAACTGAGTTGGCTACGTTCCAATGCATGCACTTGCTAGTGTATTCCAAAATACAAAACGAATGAGATTACGCGAAAAAGATTTCCTTTTTTAAAACAATTATGCTGATCAATATTTTTCACAATAATCTATATAGGAATGCTTATCACTTAATCGCTTCACATCACAAATCTTTTCCTAAACAGTATTTTATATTTAGTTGCGTATAAATGCAAATATTTCGGTCTCCAATTTTTATTCGGCTCCTGAATATGATTCCTGACTTCTATATCAAATATTTTAGTCAATTTTTTGTGATACTGAAGTTAAACATTTTGTATTTTGTTTTATAACGAGTACAAAATTATTTTGTACGTAAGTATAGGAACAAGTACAAATTTAAATTTCGTAATTTTTACAAAATTTTTTTCTTTAAATTTAAAAATACCAAAATACGAATCTTTGCGTCATTCAAAACATTTTTCTAACAGAAATGTATGTTTATGTCTGTAAACAAACGGTTGCAAAACAAAAAGCCGGGAAGAACTTTTGTATACAAAGACCTAAAAACAGAAGTAAAACTTTTAGAAGATGAACAAATTGATGAAAAGATAATCTGAAAATATACCACACGGAGAATCCGATAAATTTTATAAAAGACAGGAGGAAAAAAGTAAAATCAGAGATAGATTATTCGGTTGGTTTAGTGAAACAGAAACACATGAGTGTTTAGGGGAAATTCAACAGCTGAGTGAGATAAGTCGGTTAAATACCAACAGATTTCAGACATTTTAATTTTATGAAGAAAAGAGCGTGAAGAATAAATTTTGACAGCAAATTTAACATAATCTTAAAATGAAGTCATTTTTATCTTTGGTAGAACGATCCAATGAATTGAGGATAGAAGAAAACATATAAAAACTTGGGATAAATATTAAAACTCAAACTAAATTTATTACTACGTGATGGTAAACGAAGAAACTGAAGTGATGAATTTTCAAATGCGACTTCAATGATAGATTAACTGACTTCATGGCAGGTAAAATATTTGTTGCACTCCTTATTAAATTATTGTTACAAATTAAGACACTAAATGTTATAAATTGACCTCACTATTACCAACTATAATTTCCAGCATATTCGTAACAAATCAGAATTGACAAGACACTCTTTTAAATAATTTAGCCTAAAAATGCGGACAAGAATTTAATACCAAAATACCTTTTTTTGCAGTTTGTGATAGAGGCGATGTGATTGCATTTTAAAACAATTTACTTAAAAATAACAATAAAAAAATCTGAAAAGTTTCAGATTTTAAATTACGGTAAAAGTTTACAATTGAGTGCCCCTTGTTTTTTGGCGATTCTGTTTTCATGCCAAGATCGGCGCCAATAAGACACAATTTCAAGATGGCCGCTACACAAAACCAAAACAAGAAGTCAAAGAATTTCACAAACTCCGTGTCCATGTACACATCGACCTATTTTCACTTAAAGAAAAACATCAGAGAATTGCACAAAGTTAGTCATTGCACATTTTGACTTTGTCCGTGTGCACATCGATTTATTTTCAATTAAATAAATAAAAAAACCATGTTAAAACACTCATGGTAAAGAGAAATGGGGTTTCATCGCCAAAACTGAACAAAATTTTTCGCCAAAAAACAAGGGGCACCCAATTCTACACTAGAGCCTAAATTACACCCAAAGGGGCATTTTTTTAACATTTTGCAGTGTTACCTTTATTTATTAAATATCATGTTCTTCGCACTTAAACCATAAAATTCAGTTCAAGAGCAATATCGTAAAATAATTTTTAAATGTACATATCTTTAGAATTTCCGATACACAGCCTCGCGCGCTGGAGAGAAAAATCTGTTTTTTTTTTTCTGTACAACGTTGCCATTGCTCGCTTTGAAATCCTTGAGTTTGTTAATCAAAAATTCTTTAAAGTTTTACAAAATATGAAATCGATAATAAAACAAATTCCAAAGGAGGACTACGTTATTCAAAATTGGTTGTCTCTAGGTGCCGTTGTTTTATCACAATGCGAGAAACAGACATACATTTATGCAGATTATTCATTATTTAATTTCCTTAAATATAATACAGGGCGATAATATTTGGTGGCAACAATTTGAAAAGTGAAGCAAAGGCTGTACTGAATCAACGCAAAATGCCAAAACAAAATGAGTAGTTTTTTTCTGGGCAAATTGGCCCTTTGGACTAAAATTTGTAATTATGCTTTAAAAGTGTCAGGACTGAGTGTTCGGTGCATATTCTTGGTAAACATCTTCGTGAAAGTAACTAAGTCCTGATCTTGAACAGGGAGCTGAATGCAGCTAAGTTCTGTGGTAGAATGCTGTGATTAAGTGGTAGAATAAATATACGTAAGAAGGATTTAAAGTCCTCTTTTATTAAACCACAATTATTTACAGCCACTTCCTAACGCGGTTACAGCCACTTCCCAACTCGGGAGGGATACAGAAAATAATGACCGCCACTTGGGTTTAAACTGAATAGTCAGATAATTTAAACTAAAGTTAATTAGAAATTAAGTAGTCGTTGCTCACTGAGCTATGAACGCGAGGTTGGCCTCTATGTTAAATGCCTCTATGTTAGCAAGATTTAACTAATACTAACGCACTTAGAATTACTTCAATGAGTAATAGCGTAACAGCGCTACGGCTTAGAATTTAAATACTGGCTAATCAGGCGAACGTCGAATAGAGTAACAGTGGTCTGAGACTAAAAGCTCTCTCACCCTGAGAGGTTCCTACCTCTCGCTTAAATATAACTTGGCTCCACTTCAAATTAGCATAAAGCTGAAACGAGCGCTCATTCTAACGGGAAGTTGAAATAAGAACAGATAGAAAAAGGCAAATTAAAATAAAACTTTGTTAGTTTAAACTAAAACCTTACAAAAGTATGTTATGTATGTCAAGATGAAATTTTGAGCTTTAGGTTTGCAGTCAATAAAACCTTTCATTTTCAGTTTTTAATTAATTCTTCATTTTTTCTCTTCACAATATTTCTGCAAATAAACGTGAACCATAACGCATAGATCTCTGCATTTGCATGGCAGTAAAACTCGTTTTGATTTTTTTTTTGCCATAGGCATGTAACTTAAATCACTAATTTTGATTTCTTAAATTCAAATTTACAGCTTACCTCATAAGCTGCTTTCAGACCTGAGCTGTAAGCCATAAAATCTTCGGGTGTCTCAAAAATCGTATCCTGTGAATGAAATATTGCTTTAATACAAGTTCAAGAGCTTATATCAACTGGATTCAAATACGTAAGAACACAGATGAGTGTAACGGGATTATCACATCTAACGGTAGAAGAAGATTTTCCTAGAAATGAGCTTCTCCTTCTCATACTATTAAAGAGTTTCCTAGCCGAAATGCGTTTCGCCGGTACCGATATCCCAGCTAGCCACACAAGACATTTTTTCATCTCAGATTAAAACGTTTCAGTTACAGCTGTGTCCTTCGTAGGTTTTCCTTAAATAATTATTTTTCGCCAATCAAGTCGACACCAGTATGATATTTCGAAAGCGAAAATTCACGGAAATGTTTCTTTCGACGCGCTGTTGAGGATAGCTAGTAAATGTATCGGTTTTAGAGTACAAGCTCCCACCAAAGCGCAGATTCACACGTGAATAGTTACATGCTCTTTAATATATCTCATATAGTGTATACCGCTTAGGCCCCGAATGCAGTATCTGCTTTAACGGGGAAAAAGGTACGGCAATCTCTGACGGCAAATACAGATACATAATCATGATTTCTTTTTTAATAATAGCAAACAATTTTTTTTCAAGCGTCAGTTTTTTGTTTTCACTAATGCATATTTATTCAATTCTATTTTAATTCTGACTAGGATTACCTTTCATCTCCTCTCTTTTTGGTGCATTCTTAATGATAACATAAATAAAAATAGCTTAATTTATTCTGAACTATTTACGACTGACACAAATTTAACGACGGTTATAATAAAATTATGTAATTTATAAATATGTTCAAAAAATGGTTTCGTACGACTACGAACAATGCTCGATACATATTGGTTTGAGAAACAGAGGAGCTAAAATTGTCGATGGGTTAAATTTTTTTCACATTTTTTATTTTGATATTTGTACTATCTACTTAAATATTGAGTAAAATAGTTTTTAAACAACTTATGCATTCCTCACAAAAATCTTTCAGTCTTTGGTATTTATATATAAGGATGGCCAGTAATGAAATGAAATAAAGAAAAAGAAACTTTCTGAATATGAGAACCACAGAAAGGAAGCTGAAAAAAAAAGTCTTGAATAGTTTATGTGATTTATCAGAAGTGATTAAATATTTTACAGAAAATCTCAAAATGCTAGCGGTAATACTGAATTCGATATTGCTTCTACAGAGGCTGTTCGCACATTTTTTAGACGATTTTGGTAAGCGGTAATAAAAAATCGTCTGCTGCAAAAGAAGTAATTGCAATTGTACTATGTTTTTAAAAGTTACAATTATCGTCTGTGGCTTGAAAGTTTTGTTTTTATTCAAAATGGTCAATTTAACAAAGCAGTGGTTCGAAGGCTACATGGACGCTCTTTCCGAAGAGAAATAGGCATACTCCGTTATCCAAAAACGATGCGAGAGTCACGGTTTTCTGATATCTAAAGCGTCGATAGGTAATATCGTCAACAAGAAAGGAAAAAAACGTCCAATTGGAGCCTCGAGTGGGACAAAAATTCCAAACAAGTATCCGAGGACAAAACAGACATCTTCGACTATTGCCAAGGTACGTTGTTTAATGTTAAACGAAAATCCCCCTAGTCAAAGGACAGTTGCAAAGTCATTAAAATGCTCGGTGTCCACTGTAAACAAAACGATAAACGTCGATTTAAATCTTAAGAAAGCGAAAAAACGCAATGTGCATCGTCTTCTTCCGAAGCATCAGGACACGCTGCAGAATTCTATATGAGAAACACTTATGCAAAGAATGTATTTTAATTTATCATGTCAATCAGTTCATAATATATTGAAATTCGAAAAATGAATTCTAATATTAAAAAAAGGCATTTATTATCCTAAAAGGGGAGAAAAAAATTCAAGTACATGGTTCAAAGAATCGAAAGAAAGATTTTCTAAGGGACTCATGATTGTTGCTGGTTTTTATTATAATGGCAAGTTAAAAATAAAGAGAGTGCAAAAAAATGTCAGGATTAACACCAGATACTATCAGCAACATATTTTGTGGCCAATTTTTCTGAATGAAATAGCATCGCTTTACCCGCAGTGCCATCCATCCGTGAGACTCCATCGGGACAAAGCTAGCAGTCACACATCAAAATCCACTGTAAATTTCCTAAAAGAAATGGAACAAAAAACTGGTATCGAGGCCATACCCTTCACCGATATCCCTACTAAATCTCCCGATGTGTCACCTATGGATTTTTATGCTTTCGGACTTTTAAAAACTGCATCATCCAAACGCTGTCCGAACACCCTAACTGGACTGGAAAGCAGTTCGGGAGGAATGGGATAAAATATCTCTTTTGACACTTCAAAAGGCATTATTATCTGGAAATTGCGGTGTCGAAAGATAGTTCAGAATAAGGGACGTCAAATAGAGCGTTTAAAACACAAGAATTTTATGTAATTTAGTTTTGTAAATACAATATACACCGTCTAAAAAATGTGCGAACAGCCTCTGTATTTGGGAAATTATAGTTAAGTAGTTTGGTTCAAGCAGACCTTCGAATTTAGCTACCCAGTCTCCACCCACTTTCCACTAGACACACAAAAAAATGAAGATATTTCAATTGCACTTGTATTAAGAAAGATCGTTTTATAAGATTTTTTAATTCCAAAATAGCTAAATCTCATAATGAACATTAAAAAGAACAGTTAATTCTTGTACGAAGTTTAGACTTGAGGAAAGGTTTTGTTTAATAATACATATCTAATTATAACATCTAGTTGTGCACCTCCCCTTTTTGTTGCAATTGGCTGCACTAAACGTATATATACATATATATATTTTTTATTCTTATTTGTTGGCATATTTTGGGCATTTATGCTGGCAATGTTTGCTTTAAAAGTGATTGTAGGTATTGTTCTTATGTTTTAGTTAAGATTTTTATGCCTTTAGTTAATCCGCATCCATTAGTTGCAGAATTATCAACAGTTTAAAAGTTTAAGTGGAGCTAAGCTTAAAGAGGCTGCCATTTGTTTACATTTGAAACGGTAGTGAGTTAAGTCAGTCGGTGCAGCAAATTAAGTCAATTTTGTGCACCAAAAATTTTGTCTTCCTGCCTGTTGGCCGAATTGCTTTTTTAACCTAGAAACCCTAATTTTAATCGTAAAAATTATTTTTAACTGTTTTTATTTTTATTTGTTTTAGGTTTTTCTAAATTTTACAATTGTTAACGAAGATATTTTAAGTTTTATGTATTTTTGCCCTGCCGGGAAGTGAGAACTGAATTGATTGAATGGGAAATATACACAGTCCAGTCACATTAATGTGACCATCTGTCAAAAGTCAGAATAACCACCTTTCGCAGAGCGGACTGCTGCGAGACGTGCAGGAAGAGAGTCACATAGGTCCCTGAAGGTGTTCTCTGGGATGTTGAGCCATGCCGACTCTAATGCCGTGGCCAGCTGCGCTAGATTACGCGGTTGAGGATCCATGGCGCGAACAACTCGATCGAGATGGTCCCACAGATGCTCGATTGGGTTTAAGTCAGGTGAGTTTGCTGGCCAGGGGAGGACGGTAAACTCATCCTGGTGCTCTTCGAACCACGCACGTACACTGGCAGCTGTATGGCACCTCGCATTGTCCTGCTGGAAGATGCCATCATCCTGAGGAAAAACAATGCGCATGTAGGGGTGAACATGGTCCGCAAGGACAGATGCGTACTTGTATTGATCCATTGTGCCTTCCACAATGATCAGTGAACCTAGAGAATGCCAGGAAAACATTCCCCAGACCATAATGCTCCCGCCTCCAGCTTGGACCGTTCCGGCAATGGTTGCAGGGTGGTTCCTTTCAGAGGTTTCACGCCTTATACGCCAACGTCCATCTGTCCGATGGAGCATAAAACGCGATTCATCCGAAAACGCAACCTGTCGCCACTCAGTGGACGTCCAGCTGCTGTACTGGCGTGCAAATTCTAGCCTTCGCCGTCGATGAACAGCAGTCAGCATAGGTGCACGAACCAGGCGTCTGCTTCGGAGGCCCAGACGCAGCAATGTTCGCTGAATAGTACTTTGGGAGACACTTTTGGTAGCCCCTTGGTTCATTTTGGTGGTCAGTTGCTCAACGGTAGCCCGTCTATCTGCCCGAACGCATCTCCGCAACCGTCGTTCGCCTCTGTCATCTATGGCCCGTGGTGCACCACATTTGCCACGTCGCTGATTTTGGACAGTCCCATTTTGCCATGCACGGTACACTTTTACCACGGCGGCACGCGAACAGTTCACAAACTCAGCCGTTTCGGAAATGCTTCCACCCTTGGCCCGAAAGCCAATGATCATGCCCTTTTGGAAGTCGGATAAATCGCTTCGTTTCTGCATTACGCCAACGATTGAAATGTTTTCCGAAGCCCTCACACACCCTTTATATACGCTCAACTGCACTGTGCTGCCACCTGCCTTCTGTGATTGGTTATTTAACTCTGACATGGAAAGTACGTGGTGGTCACATTAATGTGACTGGACTGTGTATATTTAATGAAATTCGAGGAAGTTAAGTTTAAATGAAGTGCAGCAAAAATGGGTTTCAGTACAAGGAAGTCATGTACTTCCGTACAAGAAAGTCATGTGGTGTTCACACCATATTTATATATTTGTAATCTTAATAAATATACCTGGAAAAGTTTTTAAACACGTATGACAGAGAGAGAGAGAGAGAGATTTAAATGTATCTTACTTTGGCATAAATCCAAGGGTTAAGTTGTCTGATGTAAGAAAAATATTCGTCCGCAAGACAGGAGAGTTGATCCTCTAAATTATCTTTATTTTGATTTAATAGCCAGCTTTCGACTTTATTGCCATTTTCGTCAATCTGCAAACCTGTTATGTTATTATGAATATTAAAAATGTAGGCAAACATACATACAGTTTTATATTTTACGTGATAAACAAGTTTAAACATACCGTTCTTGTATTAAATCGCAATTATGATGTCATAATGTGATCCCCAAATGTTGTAAGAGGAAAAATAAATAAGCTCTATAACAAAAAAAATCGACCCACCATGAAGGAGTTGTCCGATAGAAACGAAAATTGGTGGATAGAAAGATTATGAATATAATATATATGGACTAAAATTTCAGAGCAATTAAATAATTTATTTCAGAGTTACATAGTTACAAACTAACGAGCTCAATAAGGTGTTGACCCACCTCTAGCCTAGAAGCAAGTAGCCACACGGCGTGGCGTAGACTGATAAAGCTCCCGGATGGCCTCCTGCGGTATTTCTTGCCAAATTTGCTCCAATGTCGGACTAGGTCATCAACATTCCCTGGTAGATGCAGTTGCCTTCCCATCATATCCTAGACATGTTCGATGGGAGAGAGATCTGGTGATTTGACTGGCCAAGGAAGTGTTTGACAAGCTGTAAGACAGTTCATAGCAACACGTGCCATACATGGTCTGCCATTATCTTGCTGAAAAATAACGTCAAGGCACTGCAAAAGGAACGGTAGCAAAACAGGTCTCAGAACGTCGACGTACAGCTGTGCTGTAACCGCGCCTCTAATGACGACCAAAGAGGTCCGGCTATCAAGGGAAATGGCACCGACCCTAACTCGTGGTTTGAGGGCATGTGTGGCATGCAATAGTGGAACCAGGAGTGGCACGCTGCTATGGACTTCTCCAGACACGTCCTCGATGATCGTCAGGACACAGTTGGAAGTGGGATTCGTCGCTAAAGACTATACGTTCCCAGTCAGCATCATTCCAACCTGATCGAGCCAAGCACGACTGTAATCTGTCTCGAAAATGTGCAGGCGTGAGTGGCAGGCGGCGTAACGGTCGGTGCGAGCGTAGATTTCACTCTATCAGCCGTCTGTGAATGGTTATGGCGGACTGGACACTCGTGTGCATGATTGATGGCGATGAATCAGGCGCTGTAACAGCTGATCTGTCAATTACTCTGTCTTTCCGATCTGTTGTGACTCTAGGTCGACCGCTACCATCATGACGATGAAATTTGCCACTGTCCACCCATTCTTGTCAGCATGTTCTGATCGTCGCATCGCTTTGACTCATATGACGAACGATTCTCCGATTTGCCCAACCCGCCTCTTTCAATCCAATGACACGACCTCTTTCAAACTCTGACAGTTGCTCGTAATGAGCTCGAATACTGCGGCGAGGCATCTTTTCAGTCGTTGAAAGGTATCCTAAATCGCAATGCAACAGAAATTTTTAACAACAATTCAAGAACAGCTCCTTATACACAGCTGTTGGATGCGCAGCTCCGATGCGCTGGAGATCGCACTATATTCATTAAATGAATACAAAATTTTAGTCATTTGCATATTTGGTCAAAACGTTAATGCATACGAAATTTCAATTGGATGCAATTGGATGATTCCTTCTTGGTGCGTCAAGTTTTTTGTTATAGAGTGTATTTCAGAAACGCTGATTAAAAGAATTATCAAAGTCTATTTATTACTCGGATATTTTCTTTTATGGGTTGATGGGTATCTTGTCTCAAAAGCTATTTTAAAGTCTTTAAGAATAATTTTATTCAGAATTTATCCTTAGATTACCTGCATATATAAAATAGCTTGATTAAATGCTGCAAAAAGTGCGCATTAAAGGCTTGTTCCTATAAAATACAGATACTTTAAACCTATTTTGATGAATTTCAAAAAGAATGTAACCTATTACGCAAACATACAGAATAAATTCATCTTTTTTTGAACGATCACATAGAAATTGCGGAAAAAAAGTGTAATGCAAATTTCTGTTTAATCCTTCAAATGTTCAAAAGAATAAAGGTCCTTTAAATGCTAGTTAAACTAGTTTGAATTTGAAAAGATGTATAATAATAGTTAACCAAATTATTTCGATAATTATTTATTTTTTTAACATGTTTAAGTTAGGTTAATTAGTTCTGACGGAACACCTAAATCGTATCTTCCGAAGAAGTCTTCTTAGAGGACATTCTAATATAAACTGGCTTTTCTTCAGGTTCCGCAGCAAACCATGAAAACCTTACTTAGCTACCTGTACGCTGTTATTCAATCCATTTCTAGTATGCAACTGTCCGATTAATAAATTCTATTTGCTTTCGTTACTATCTATAAAGTGTAGCCGCTTAGATGGTATAGTGGTTAGGGGAACCTAGCTGTACCAAAGGGCCCTGTTTCGAATCGCGGAGAAATGGAAATAATAAATATTTGTAAATATATAGTGCCTTTGCGGCATGGTGGCACGCTAAATATGTTGCGAGTGGAAAGTTCTATCTTGTGGTTTGTTGGTAGGGGAAAGGAGTGGGAGACCCTCGGACCCTCGCCTAGGGTGCTGTTCCTCAAAATCAGGGTGGAAGTAAAAATCCAACCTGCTTGAGGCTCTGGCAATCCTCCTTCCATGAAATACATGGCCAAGATTGTAGAGACATTAGGTATTTTTTTAAGCAGGAGATTAGAAAGATGAGCGATTTATTATTTTTGATTACACTGTTAATATTTGAACAAATAGTATTCTAACATAAACCTGTGATTAGTTGCTATTGCTTTAACAGTGTTTGTGTGTCAATTATAGGCTATATCTGCGATTATAATATTTTAAAACTTTAATGCAATAGAATTTCTATTTTGGTTTACGTTTGAAAAGAGGATGTTTGACGTGTTTCACTCTTTGATGCAATTTGAATATAAGTAATCACTTTACCTTTTGTATCAAATGCCCGTAGAATTTCACGACCTATAAGGTAACCGAGTGCTCCAAAGTTCAGGTAGCTGAAATAAATGTAAGATCAATGCCAGATTTATATAACATTTTACAAATATTATAAATGCAACCATAGAAATTCAATGAGAGCATTTTAGCTCAAATCAGGTTTAAAGAAGTACATTCGTGTGCAAAAATTAAGAGAATTTGCAAATTATGTCTAGTTTTATGAAAAGTGTTGAACGAAAAGTACGAATTATGCTGAAGAATTACGCAATTATTTAGAGTAGTACACATAAGTATACACGTGCGCGTCTGCCAAGCTGGGATTGTGGAGGGGATATAAGCGACCGAGAACTTCTCAGCGATTTGTATGCTTGTACGTCTTCTCGTACCTCATGCTGCGAGATATTCGCCGTGTTTCTCGGATGAGTTGGGAAAATTTTATAAGATTTTAGATCAAATGAGTAGCCAAGAACGTATGGATGACAGAATAAGATGGAGAACTATCGACAGATTGGAGGTAGGTCAATCACAGGCACAGATGGCTACAGAGCTTCATACTGAATCCAGTCCGAGATGACCTGAACAAAGTGAACCAAGATTCAAAACAACGAATGAGAATCGTTATTTAGCACTTTTAGCGTAATTACAAAGGCCTTCCAGAGCTTCACAGCTCTCACGTGAGCTATACGCTACCACTAGAATCCATGTTTCACGGTGTACAGTTGCTCGAAAGTTTCATGCGATACGGTTGTATGCCAGAAGACAAGCTATTTACGTCCCGCTTACTGTAGTCCACACAACAGAGCGTTTAGCATGGTACAGACAACATGCGACATGGAGCAGACTTCACTGGAGCACCTAAGTTGCCCTTTCGAAACATGAATAACGCAAGTTGAATTTCGTCAATCGGCCTAGTAGAACGGGAGATACAGAACTGTCCCTTTTTTTGCGAAGTGTACAGATGAGTTAAGATTAGGAGTATGTAGTCCGTTGTACAGATGAGTTGAGATTCAACCTGGATACCGATTCTCGGTATCTACAGCTACCGAGAGAGGAGCTACACAGCTCAATGTAATACCCAATGTCGTATGCAATTTGGGAAAACAATTTCAATTCCTGGACCTATATCAAGAAGACCTGGACAAGGTCGACCAAGATCTACAAAGACGAACGAGGATCATTACTTAGCACTTTTCAGTGCGATTATACAGAACTGTTACAGCTTCAGAGCTCTCACGTCAAACGAAATCCCCAAGTTTCACGGTATATAGTTACCAAAGGCTTCCTGGGATAGAGCTGCATGCCAGAAAACTCGCTGTTTGCTTCCCGCTGACATACAGCAGACAGCAAAGTAACATGTACCTTGAAACAGACTTCAGTGGACAACTGTGCGTCTTACAGATGAGGCGAGATTCAGCCTGATTCAGACACAGATTTTCGGCGCACCTGTGCTGAAACATACCTTCCCTCCTTCATCAGGGAAAAATCATTAGGGTGGTGGAGGTGTAATGCTTTGGGCAGGCATTGTGCTGGACGGGCGCACATCCCTGCATGTGTTTGACAAAGGCTCCCTCACTACTATAAGGTATAGAAAGGGGATCTTAAGGGCCGTTCCCACAGGAGTTTATCTGAGTTAACGGAGACAACTCCGAACCATCTCCCAACCAGCGCGACCCATCTCCAAAACCAGTTTTTTCCCATAGGGCAGAAAGTTGAAAAATCTGAACTGCAGGGCATAGTGGAGCTAGTTGACACATGGAACTGACTCTGTTAGCTCAGATAAACCCCAGTGTGAATGGCCCTTCACAGCCCAATGTTCGAAGTTTTAGGGGCGCAGTTAATTCTGGGTTCTTGTCAATGAACAGCGACGCGCGTCCACATAGGGCTCAGTTTTCCGACGATTACGGGAAAATGAGGATGTTCCCCGCATGGATTGGCCACTCAGATCTTCTGAACTTAACAGTATACATTGAATGTGTGGAACAGCAATTTTATCTCTCCATGCCGCTCCAAGAATCATCCCAAAGTTGAAAGAAGCCCTACGGCAGCAGTAGGATCGACTTCAACAGGGTCTCCTCAGCTTCCTTCTGTCCAGTACACCCTCATGCTGCGCGATCTGTCTAGCTGTGAGAGAGAACCATACTCATTTTCAGTTCGATATCACAAAATAAACGTATAAAAATAGTTCAGAGATGTTGGACATCTCTGAACTATACAGATAATCATGAGTGCATAAGATGACTTAAGTGTTTACGATTGTCAGTAACTGACTGATGACTGAATGGTACATCTCTTTGTTATAAATGCATTATTCGTACTAAATTTCATTAAAACCTTCCATTAGTTTTTCAGAAATTAAACAATATAAAAATTCTCTTAATTTTATCCACGAGTGTATATAAGATACGTAGTTAACTTACAACGGTTGATCTTTTTGGAAGAAGCCATATTGCGAAACTCCCGCAGGAAATTCTGTAAAAAAGGAACAGTAATAACGAAGATTGTGGTGAAATTATAAACCTAAATTCCAAATTGTTTCAAATTCAGTTAGGTGTTTTGATGTACTGATGCACGTATGTTAATGAAAAGGTTTTGAGACTGATTTTCTCATTCAGACTCAGATGATCTTTCTTGCCGCGTATTTTGCCTTTCCTTTATTTTGTGAAGTATTTCAATACCACGAATTAAGCTATTTTGTAACAACCTATTTTGCGCTGTAGAGAAGCGTCTTTCCTTCCTCATCCTAAGCGAAGATTTTTTCGCATCTTGTGAACGTTTAACACATGCCGAAATCATATCACTGAGTATAGGTTATAGTCAAGGTATTCTAGTACTGACAGATAGATTTCAGATAGTCCTTCCAATGCTACAACAGAACCACGCAGTCGCCAACTGTCCTGGAATAACCGTGCATTGTCCCTAGTAGTTTCTTGTTGTTATCCGGTCTTTTCTTCCTGATGTCTTGATATAAATAGTTTTCAAAATATTTGCATAAGTGCTGTTCATTGTCTACCCTTGGTTACGCAATGCCGAGATCTGTAACCTCACTGTATAGAAACTAGAACGTGTTTTGTGTTGCTGTTTGAAGTGCCTTCACCATTAAGTTGCTGAAATAGGATTTAAACTTCCGTCACCATATGAAGATGGCGACTCTTTCAAATGTTTCATTATGTCTGTTCTAAAGTTAACGTAAAATTCAAACCCACCTTTGCCGCATATATATATATATATATACACACACACCTTTCTTACCCGTAAAAAAGATACTTAAGTAGCGCCGCAAAACATACAAGGTCTGTCTCGAAAGTGATGCGCCCCTTATTTTCTTCTGCCGCGACTATCCCTCGCACAGAGTTGCCGTTTATACGGAAGGGTGGGTGAATTCTTGGGAACACAGCGCGACCAGCGTCAGTCGGCTTCGAGCTCCTAGAGAGTCACGGTGGCTGTTTCAGTGAACCGTTGTTTAGATCGAAATTAAAATGGAAAAAAACTCTCGAGAAGCGATACGCAAAGTTTTGTTTCAAAGTTGGAAAAACGCCATGGGAGGCTTTTGCGTTGTTTCCGTCCTAATTTTTCCCCACCCGACTTCTTTTTGTTCGAGAGGATTAAAAAATCCCACAAAGGACAGCATTTGGGGACTTTGAACAACATCAAGGCGCCTATGACGAGGTTACTAAAGGACATCCCTGTGGCGGACTTCCAGGACACATAAAAAGCATGGAAATCGCTTTTAAACATGTGTGTTAAAGCAGGAGGGATGTATTTTGAAGAATATTGAGTAATTGTACGAATCGGTTCAATAAATGTCTTAAAAATAATGGGCGCATTACTTTCGAAACAGACCTTGTATTACCACAACATATACTTTTACTAGACTGGTTTGACCAGATAACTAAAAGACATGGTTGCCTAACATACACTGGTGTGCAAAAATTAAGGACGAAGTCGAAAAATTAGCATATCAGCTGAACGAAGAGGCAGAGCGGACAGAAAGACCAATCATGAGATTAAGTAAGGTGATGTACGGTAGCACATGCGCAGATATGCAGGTAGACGTAATGGGGGAGTGTCTGAGTAGTATAAAGCATGTTGTCGGTGTAAGATCAGTATTCCTGGCAAAGAGATTGCACGCCGTATAGCAGTTAAAATCACACCGAGTTGCTGCCTCAGCGAGAAATGGCGAATAATCAATCTGTTAGACGACATCTGGATGCTTTTACCCGAGGTCGAATCATTGGGAAGTTGGAGGAAGGCCGCAGTGTGACAAGTGTGGCTGCAGAGTTCGGAATTGCTCACAGCATCGTTTCACGACTTTGGAGACAATTTCAAACTACAGGAACAGCTATCCGGGGGTTTAGTAGTGGTCGTCCACGAGGAACCACACCCGCAGATGACTGGTATATTGCCTCACAGGGAAGAAGAAACATGCGGCAGACAGCGGGAGAAATCGCTAGACACACGACACAGGCGACTGGACGACCGATATCGCGTTTTACCGTGGCCAGAAGACTGCACGGTGGTGGTCTGTTTGCACGACGCCCTGTACGGTGTGTACCTCTAACGCCTGCCCATCGGAGAAGGCGTTCTCTGTGGTGCCGGGAACACCGGAATTGGAGAGACAATGAATGGGGACGAGTATTCTTTACAGATGAGAGCAGATTTAGTCTGAGTTGCGATTCTAGACACATACACATCTGGACAGAGCGGGGAACACGCAATAACCCCTTCAACATCATCAAAAGGGACTGTTTTGGAGGTCGCGGAGTTCTCGTTCGAGCAGACATAATGCTTGGTAGCCGGACCGACCTTCATATCTCCCAAGGAGGTTCGTCACCTGGGACTGCTATTGTAACGAGGTTCTTCTTCCTTACATGCGTCTTTTCACAAGGGCTATGGGTCCTCAGTTCCTCTTCATGAACGACAACGCTCCACCTCATCGCACAGTTACTGTCGAAGAGCTGTTGGAGAGTGAAGATATTGAACACATGGATTGGTCGGCAAGATCTCTGGATCTAAATCCCGTCAAGCATGTACGGAACTTACTAGGGAGACCCGTGGCAGCACGTAACTTATCGCCAGAACGATTCCGAAACTGCGATAGGTGCTACAAGAGAAACGAGCAGCAGTGTCTCAACAGCTCATTAACAACCACATATCCAGCATGCACAAATGATGTGAAACCTGCCTAGCAGTCAGGATAGATCATATTCCCTATTAAAGACCGCATGTTTCTTGCTGGACACCCATCACAGGGATGTTTCGGCCTTCAGTGGCATTGCGCTCCATGTTACTTTTTCAATAAAGCTTCTTTTTATCCCTCTGATTTCTCTTTTAGTAAGTGTTGCTTACATTACTCATGTCCTTAGATATTGGGAATCTTACGGTATTAAATGTTTTGATTTGGAAAGCTTTTGTACAAAGTTGTATTGACAAAACCGTCTCGTCCTTAATTTTTGCACACCAGTGTAGATTCAAAACATCGATGTGTATTGATCACACCAATTATAGAAATGCAATTTATAACATGGGGAAAGAGGAATAGAGGCAATCACAGACCGATTTCAGAAGCATTCGGGAAGTGCGAAAAGAAATTTTACCAGCTTTTCAAAATCAGCTTTCAACCTTACCATACAAGAGGGAAAATATACCATGACTTCTAGAAGTTAAGCACGCAAACGGTAAATTCAATAAAAATGAAAAATTAAAGCTTTGATTTTACACTAAATTCAACATGAAGGCAGCAAATGATTTTATGGACGACAGAAAACAGATATGTATAAAAATGAACACACATTAATTTTCCTACATTAAATGATGACGTCACATTTGGGTCTTCAAAAAATTGTCGTTTGAAGCTAAAAACAAGCAAACAGAACTACAATAATAACATATGTGATCACACTGGACACTTTCGCAAGAGTTATAGAGACTGGCAATTCTTTTGAAATGATATGATCAGCTGTCATAGATATTAGCAATGGCCATTCCTCCAATATGGGCTATTTATAACTCAGACAGCTGGAGGAGGTAAAATCTGGACAAGGTACGTTCCAGATCATTCCAATGCTTTCCAACGATAAGACCACTCTATAAAAAGAATGCCCTTACTCTCTAGGTGGTCGTTAACGATGGTAACTTTTGTCAAGAGGAAATCGAAAACAACTGCTGCAATTTAGACGGGGTATAGGACTTTATTCTGATACCGCTAAGCTATACATTATAAGGTATTTTTCCCGCCTTCTTGGCATGCCTTCATGGTGTAGTGGTCCGCACGCTCGGCACGTATTCGAGAGGTCCGTGGCTTGAAACCCGGCGAGGGCATTGCTCATTTTTCATCTCTCCTGCTTCTAAATAACCTAATGACTCTAGAAGTGGTGACCGAACAAAACAAGATGGTGGATAATGATTCTCCACCACTGGGATTTGGCGACTGGGTCTCCTAATCTCGAGTCCCCCTTTAAAAGGGGATATATAATCTATTTTTCTCGCCTTCTTGGTGCAGCGGTCAGCACGCTCTACGCATATTCGAGAGATCCGTGGTTCCAATCTAGGAGAGAGCATTGCTCATTTTTCACCTCTCCTGCTTTTAAATAACCTAATGACTCTACAACATAACTGTCTTCAATGATGTGTTACTGAACTTGGTCCTATTGAAATTCCAGCTCGTGCTATGATACTGCCACCTCCGAATGCGTAATGTTCCGTAATGTTCTGGGCCTGATTCTGCGTGCATCGTTTTCTTCAGACCCTTACACCCTTATCAATTGATCCCAAAGAAATCGTCCGGGAGCAGAACGTTGGTCTAACCGGAGACAATCAAACTGAGATGTTGACATCACTTTACTCTTACCTCTCAGTACTGAGTGATTAGTGGAATACAAACATTTGGTACTCGTGCATTCAGTCCCTTCAAGTAAAACCTTCGGTGGCATTGTACTGGCAGATAGTCTCTTATTATGTGATGCTGCAATGATGGATTTAACAGCTGTGGATGCCGATCATCGGTCACTATTATCCACTGTATCAATATGTCGATCTACAGAAGGCATGGTAACCTCTGTTCAACGGTGCACAGGACAACTGTCTTACTTATTTGAAATTGCTGCTACATTCGGGAACTTACCAAGAGATCAACGCCAAAGAAAAAAAAACGACATGTTTGATTGACTGTCCTGAAGCAATGCGTCTGACAGCACATTAGCATTTGCTATCTACTATTCGTCTTCCTTTAAAAAAACTATCCCGCGAAACTTGCAGAGACATTAGGTTAGTTTGAAGCAGAAGACGTGAAAAATGAGCCAATTCCTCGCCGGGACTCGAATTTGGACATCTCGAATACGCGCCGAGTGTGCTAACTATTACACCACGAAGGCATATAGAAAGGAGAGAGAGAAAATACCTTATATACTCCCCCTTTTAAAGGTTGATTGGGTGTTAGGGAATCCAATCGCCAAATCCCGGGGGCTGAAAAATCATCATCCACAACTTTTTTCGGGTGCCACTGTAGATTTGTAGAGACATTAGGTTTATTTC
>KK121919.1:114729-164962 GCA_000611955.2 Stegodyphus mimosarum | reverse complement strand
TACACCACGAAGGCACGCTAAGAATGTGGGAGATATACCTTATATTCTCCCCTTTTTAAAGGGCGACTAGGGTTTTAGGGGACCTAGTCGCCAAATCCTGGGTGTGGAGAGTCATCATCCACAACCCTTTTAGTTCGGGCGCCAGTGTAGAGACATTAGGTTTATTTCGAAGCAGGAGTCATGAAAAATATGCAAGGCCTTCGCCGGGAATCGAACCACGGACCTCTGAAATACCGGCTCAGTGTGCTGACCATTACACCACGAAGGCACGCTAAGAATGTGGGAGATATACCTTATAGATTTATTTGGTTATTTTGATGCTGGAGACGCGAAAATTGAGCAATGTCCTAGCCAGCACTTGAAACTGAACCTGTCGAATGCCCGCCGAGTGTGCTAACCACTACACCACGAAGGCATGCAGAAAGGAGGGATAAAATATAAACTTAGAAAAGCTCCGTATCAACATTTAAATGAACCATTTCAAACCTTTCAAAATGCTGACATCTTCAACGATTGCTTAATTATCCTATCTTTGGACAGCCAATCGTGATTGGCTGTGACGTATGATATTTACATAATGTCATTTGTATTCTCACCGATTTTCAGCACTGAGATTCAACTACGCTTTCGAAACTTATTAATTTGCATTGCTTGCTTAACTTTTGGAAGCCAGTGTATTTTACAGCTAAACTTACCCTTGTGTGTATTTGAAAAAAATAACGACCCGAAAAATCTGTATCCGGCTAATATACCGCGTGTGAATGATCTGCATGTTTGGATGTGAAATAAAATATTGTGGCAGTTCAAATTTTGAAAGAACTCTTGACAACAGAAGACGAGTATTCAACAGAAATTGTTGCACATGAAATGATTTTAAATCTGTACACAGTCTCTGCTTCATTCCAAATTAATATTTGACACCTTTCGAGAAAATACTTCAGTCGCCTCCCAATCATATTAACAGTACTTACAAAAGAAGAATTTTGTAACTGGAAAATAACGCTTTTTCCATGAAATTGTTTAGCTTCGTTATTTAATTTTCATGTTCTATTTTTGGAAATTCGAATTTCTATAATTGCCTGATTTATTTATCCCAATTGCAAAAATGTCTTGGGTTCAATAATTTTAAGTGACAACGATGGCGAATGTAAATAAGAGAAATTATTCATTTAAGTACCATTGTTACCTATTATTTATAGAAAAAGAACATAAAAAAGGGGGGAACAATTTTATATCTCCCGTTCTATTGGATCAATTGACGAAATTCAACTTGCGTTTTTCATGTCTCGAAAGCGCGACTTAGGTAATATATTTAGATTCATATATAGCATTGTTCTAATACATGTATTTTGACACAAAATCGAACTTTTTCTGAAATGACATGTCACATTTTTTCCATATTTCGAATCTACAACTCAAATTATACCAAACTACCAAACTTGTAAAAATCGCACGAGTAGTTTTTAAAAAATTAGCTCTCAAAATTTTAGCTCCCCTATGTTAATTGAATTCTATATATATATTTATTAATATGTCTTTTTCTATTAAACTTATTTGATTCTTCTTTTCATACTTGGAAATTTAGGTTCATTCCAAATAAAATTCGCGTAATTTTTTATTTTTAAAATTTGCATTTTTAAATAACATTTATAAATATTTCCCAAAACATTTTGTATTATAACCAATAAACGTTTTGCCATCGTCTTAAAGTGCATGTATTTCTACTCATACCTGCAAAAAAATAGAGTTTTTTATTCGAAATTTTCTAAGATATACGTAAATTCATATTTTGGTACGTTTTGAAACTTCGAGTATTTATTATAAGCGATAATAACGAAAATGTGGTTTGCACACTCTGTTAAAATTATTTGCAAGTATTTCCCCGCTCTGGACAATGAAGAAAAAGGAAAGGAAAATATTTTTGCTATAAATTAAGAAGTTCGCCAAGTGAATTATTCTTGGCACAAACTGAAAAAATTCGCCAAGATGAATTTTTAAATTCCTCCATAAATTTCTCACCAAAAATTACAAAATTTAATATCTAGGCATCATTTGAGTCGTGAAATAGAAATATGTAAAAAAATTGGTATGTTATTTTAGAAAAAGTCCGATTTTGTATCAAAATACCTATGTTAGAACAAAGCTATACATAAATCTAATATATATCATAAGTTGCGCTTTCAAGCCATGAAAAACACAATTTGAATTTCGTCAATCGGCCCATTAGAACGGGAGATTAAGAACTGTCTCCTTTCCCCCTTTTTTTTTCGCAGTGTACATTCTACGAAATGAGACGTTTAAAATATCATTTATATTACGCAATTTTTTTTTCAACACTTACACTGTTAAAAATGACCTACTAAGAATCAGTTGCTTCTATTTTTTGCAAAACCGTTTGGACAAATAACAAAACAAATTAACATCTTTTAATGAAATATCTCAGAAAATGGAGTTTTGAGGAATTAAAATCTTTCCAGTTTTAAAAGAATGAAAGCCTCTTTGAGTCTTTATCGGAGTTAAATAAATAACATTTTTCCAGCTGGATTATTGTTATGCAAATTTCAATGTTGTTTCAGGTACTGAGATAAAAAACTGGTGATGTTTGAAAATTATTTTTCACGGGAGTAATGCGCTTATAATAATTAAACACAAAATAGAAAAAAAAAACATTAAAATTAATTTACCAATACTGTTCTCCAGATAATTGTAATATGGCTTGATAGCTGGCGCTTTGTCGTATTTTTCCCAGCTGCAAATAAATATTTATCCACATGAAGCAAAATGTTTCTATTTTGCACGATAGTTTTATTAGTTACTATTTAAATTTTGCAGAACTTTGAATAGAGAGCACTACCTACACTGGTGTGCAACAATTAAGGACGAAGTCGGAAAATTAGCATATCAACTGAACGAAGAGGCAGAGCGGACAGAAAGACCAATCAGGAGATTAAGTAAGGTGATGTACGGTAGCACATGCGAAGATATGCAGGTAGACGTAATGGGGGAGTGTCCGAGTAGTATAAAGCATGCTGTCGGTGTAAGATCAGTATTCCTGGCAAAGAGATTGCACGCCGTATAGCAGTCAAAATCACACCGAGTTGCTGCCTCAGCGAGAAATGGCGAACAATCAATCTGTTAGACGACATCTGGATGCTTTTACCCAAGGTCGAATCATTGGGAAGTTGGAGGAAGACCGCAGTGTGACCAGTGTGGCTGCAGAGTTCGGAATTGCTCACAGCATCGTTTCACTACTTTGGAGACAATTTCAAACTAGAGGAACAGCTATCCGGGGGTTTAGTAGTGGTCGTCCAGGAGGAACCACACCCGCAGATAACCGGTATATTGCCTTACAGGCCAGAAGAAACAGGCGGCAGACAACGGGAGAAATCGCTAGACACACGATACAGGCGACTGGGCGACCGATATCGCGTTTTACCGTGGCCAGAAGACTGCATGGTGGTGGTCTGTTTGCACGACGCCCTGTACGGTGTGTACCTCTAACGCCTGCCCATCGGAGAAGGCGTTCTCTGTGGTGCCGGGAACACCGGAATTGGAGAGACAATGAATGGGGACGAGTACTCTTTACAGATGAGAGCAGATTTAGTCTGAGTTGCGATTCTAGACACATACACATCTGGACAGAGCGGGGAACACGCAATAACCCCTTCAACATCATCAAAAGGGACTGTTTTGGAGGTCGCGGAGTTCTCGTTCGAGCAGACATAATGCTTGGTAGCCGGACCGACCTTCATATCTCTCAAGGAGGTTCTTCTTCCTTACATGCGTCTTTTCACAAGGGCTATGGGTCCTCAGTTCCTCTTCATGAACGACAACGCTCCACCTCATCGCACAGTTACTGTCGAAGAGCTGTTGGAGAGTGAAGATATTGAACACATGGATATTGAACACATGGAAGGTCTCTGGATCTAAATCCCGTCAAGCATGTACGGAACTTACTATGGAGACCCGTGGCAGCACGCAACTTATCGCCAGTAACGATTCCGAAACTGCTGCTACAAGAACTGGTGCTACAAGAGGAACGAGCAGCAGTGTCTCAACAGTTCATTAACAACCAGATATCCAGCATGCACAAATGATGTGAAACCTGCCTAGCAGTCAGAGGAGAGTCGCATTGCGCTCCATGCTACTTTTTCAATAAAGCTTCTTTTTATCCCTCTGATTTCTCTTTTAGTAAGTGTTACTTACATTACTCATGTCCTTAGGTATTCGGGATCTTACGGTATTAAATGTGTTGATTTGGAAAGCTTTTGTACAAAGTTATATTGAAAAAACGTCTCGTCCTTAATTTTTGCACACCAGTGTATGCTGGGCAGATTAATTTACATGGGATTACCTCAATTATTTAGAAATCAGATTTCGAAAACTGCTGAAATACACTTAATAATGTCACTTGGAATTCCACTTTGAAGTTTTTGCTATTAGTTTAAACTGTAAATGATGTTTGACGGAAATTTATAAATTAGCTAAAACCTTTCACTTTCATGGTTTGGTTTGGCTTTTTGATAACGGCAAAGCTCTCGAGGGCTATGTGCGTAAGGGAAGGTATGCTTTTGTGGAGGACTTTCTAAGGGAAACTGGCTCGTATGTACCTCACAAATGGGGAAAACCACGTAAACGCCTATACAGGCAGCCCGTTCGCAGGATTCGAACCTTGGCCCGAATCACCTGTGTTCGGCGACTTTACCGTTCGGCCGCTGGTGGGCTTTCACAATTGAATTTAATGTTTACGAAAATACGTCAGCTTTTATGTCCAAAATGCACCATTCTCCCGAAATGTTACATGATTTTTAATCCATGCTTTTGATAAAAAAAATGACTGTATTAATAATTTTAGACCGAAATTTTCTCTTCTGTTCATTTGGCTTTTCAACCGTTAATTGCATATTTTGTTAGCATTTTCGCTCAAGTACCTGGATTTCTCTTATATCCGGCATTCTGCTTTCCGGACTATCGGGCTAGCACTAGCACTGTTTTTTTTTAATGTAATGTGATATACGTGCAGGATAATCCTTAAAGACCGATTCCTAAACCAAAATAGTAAATTTTGACCCAGAACTGTACTCTTAAGTTTCATGGACTTTCTGAAAAACGCGAAAGAAGAAATATGACGTGTCATCCAATTTACTGAAAACAACATTTTGGAGAAACACAAACATTGGCACGCGGATTTGATTTTAAACTTACAGAAGAAGATTCTGCACGTGACCATCGCACATATCAAGCGAGGTTTGCACGCGTCACGTAATTGATTGAATATGATTCATAGGCAAGGCCATCATATCAGAGAATAAATCATTCAAGTTCAATAAAGCATAAAGATGGGCAGATAAAAGTCTGTTTCTTTAGCAAATGCGTTCAATAAACTACATGGCACATAGGAAGATAGCATCTTGTGGCCTCAGTGTTCCCTATCCAAACAGCTACGGGCAATAAAGCTGAAATATTCAGGTATTCCAGCATGCTGACAGTTAATTCGCATAGTTCTCATATGGGTATGACATGGCACAAAATAGTATATCACCAAGACATACCAAGAATGAACACTAATGAGCAGCGAAGGTAGCAGGAATATGATCCAATAATGTGATTATAAAGTTGTCAGGACTGAGTGTTCTGTGCATTCTTTTGGCGAACATAGTCGTGATAGATTAAAGTCCTGATCTTGAACAGGGATCATGCAGCTATGTTCAGTGGAAGTAGTAGAATAACTGCAGGCAAGGAGGGTTTAAAATGACCCTTTTATTAAACTACTATTTACAGTCACTTCCCAACTCGGAAGGGATAACAGAAAAGAATGACCGCATTTGCGTCTAAACTGAACAATCAAATAATTTAAAATAAAGTTAAGTAGAAAATTAAGAAGTCGTTGCTCTCAGAGCTATAAACGCGAGGTTGGCCTCTATGCTAAACTATCAATGGTGTGTAGCAAGATTTAACTAATACTAACGCACTTAAATTACTTCAATAAGTATTAACGTAACAGCGCTAACTTAAATGCTAGCTAGTCAGGCGAACGTCGAACAGACTAAAATCTCTCTCACACTGAGAAGTTCCTTACTAACCTTTAAATACAACTTGGCTCCACTTCAAATTAGCATAAAGCTGAAACACGCGCTCATTCTAACGGGAAGTGTAAATAAGAGTTCAAAGGAAAGAGAAATTAACATAAAACTTTGTTAGTTTAAACTAAAACATTACAAAGTATACTGAAAACCCATTTGTAGAACAACCGGCCTGATGTCGCTGTATGAGGAGTGCTAGAGGGTTCGATTATTACCACCCATGAGGCCACATTTTTTTTACTTCCTTGTACGAAGTAAAAGGGAAAATTTTGTAATCGCGAAAAATTTTGGATATCATATTCATTCGGATATCATATCAACGAAAATATCCATTTTGACCGCTATCGAATGCAATTTTAACAGCATTTTGCGTGAAATCTCTACGTAAGTACAGAACAAAGGACACCTTTTGCCCCGAAAGAATTATAAAATTGATTTAAAATGGATTCAAAACAGATTTTTTTCGTGGCGACTGTACGTACGTACGTATCTATGTATGTCTCTCGCATAACTCAAAAACGAGTAGCTTCAGAACGCTGAAAGTTTGTATGCAGGGCTGCTATAACATGCAGATGTGCACCTTCTATTTTGGTTGCAATCGGCCGCACCAAAAGTATATACATGTATGTATATATGCAACTACTCTGTTATTCGGCTCAGTCTCTTTATTCTTGTAGGTTTGTAAATTGTGCATTTTTTGCTTTAAAAAAGATTGGATTACTTTGTTCTTGTCTTCCAGTTAATGTTTTTACGCCTTTAGTTAACCTGTATGTTTCATTTGTAAAATTATCAACAATGTAAAAGTTGTTTAAGAGCGGCTAAGCCTAAATTTTTTGCCATAGCTTCCATATTTGTTTACATTTGAAGCTTAGCAAAGTAATGGGTTTTTTGCCAATCTGGAGAAACTAAGCTTGGCGACTACAAAGTAAAGTCTTCTTTAATTATTGCGAATTAAATTATGCTTAATCCATTTTGGAATTAACATTTAAGTTATTAAATTATCCCATATATTGACTCAGCATAGCGTCCACAACAAATTAATTAAGTTTCTACCCCTTTAGTGTCTTTTTGCCGAGTGGGACCAAAAGTAAACTTTGAGTTTTGTGCACCGAAAAAAGTGCCTTCTTGCCCGCAGGCCAAATTACTTGTTTTTGCGTTGAAACTGTAATTTTAATTGTAAAAATTTTTTTTTAATTGTTTTAACTGTATTTCTGCTTTATATTTTTCTATATTTTTCAATTTTTAATAAAGGTATTTTGAGATTTTCTGTATTTTTGTCTTGTAGCGAACTGAGAACTGAATTAATTGAATGCGAAGTATATCTCCAATGAAATTCGAGGAAATAAGTTTAAATGCAAGACAGAAAAAATGCGTATAATTTAATAAATCGTACAAGATACCATGTGGTGTATACATCAGAATTTTTCAATAACACTGCAGTTACTTTTATGTTAGAGCTAATATGAAACAGTACTATTTACGTTTTTTAAAATAAGGTCTCCAATACAATTAAAAAATATTTTTAATTATTTGTAATTACTATAGGAGATTTGCATTTCTTTCATGACCGCGCAGTGCTGAAAAGGTGAGGTAATGAAAGTTCATTTAAACTCCAGCATAATCTTGTCTACTTGCGGATGTCATGTCACTAGGTGAAGTGTTAAAAGCTGGATAGAGTGCGGTAGGTGCGGTAGTAACCAATTTCCACTCTGTAGCGACACTTGGCAGCTCAGCTTTATGCATTTTAAGTGCCTACTAAAGGAAGCTGTTAGTACATTTATCTATTAAGCTATTCTCCATTGATCTGTTCCCAATAACGTACCAAAATCCTCGTGGTCAGTGTTTCTCCTCAGTGCAAGAACTGTGTACCAGAACGTTCTTCGTATATTTACACATATATTTACACAGGAGTGTGTAAAGACTCTAGGTTTTATTTGCAAGCAGGAATATTGAAAAATGAGCAACGCCTTCGCCGGAAATCCAACCATGGACCTCTCGATTACGCGTCGAGCGTGCTGACCACTACACCACGAAGGCATACGAAGAAGTGCGGGAGAAATATCTTATAAGGGTTTATCCTTCATCTTCACCTGAAGAAAATTCCTTTTTACTTCCTCGTATAAGGTAAAGGAAGGGCTGTAATCGTGAAAAATTTCGAGTATCTTATTTCAACGAGAATACCTATTTTGATCGCCTTCCAATCCATTTGAACGATGTTCCTGCTTGATATCTCTACGCACAGACAGAATAAATGACGCTTTTTCCCAAAAACGGACTGGAAAATGAATTCAAAAGAGATTTCTCAGGCGTACGTATCTCGCATAACTCAAAAACCAATGGCTTCAGAGCGTTTAAATTTTGCATATGAGACTGCTATAACACGCAGTTGTGCACCTCACGTTTTGATTGCAATCGACCTGACCAATAGCGTATAAGCATATATACATATATACCAACCTGGCTCGCTGAGCTCAGTTTTGTTGTTCTTATATGTTGGTAACTTGTGCATTTTTACTACAGGCAGCACTAGAACAAGCAGGATGTCAAATTCATATCCCATGGCCTAAATCAGCATCAAAGTACAAACTAAAACAAATGGCGAATGAAAAGCGGCAACGTCAGTGGGAACAAGGACCGCAAGGACGACGTACATTCGAACTGCTACCCAAGGTTAACGAAAATACCACAATATCAACCGACTTTCTCACCCAGTACATCTCGAGTCACGGTCCCTTCTCCAAGTATTTTTACGATCGGAATATGGCTAAGTTGGACAGATGCAAATGTGGGGAAAGCGAAGACCCTGAACATTACTTGTTTCAGTGTCCGCTAACGTCAGCCCATCACATTCGCCATCCCACCGATACTGGAATAGAATTTAGAAGATTCATCATTAAGCGTCATAAAGTCTTCCAAAACATCAAAAATATTATTGATTACCTACACCAAGGACTGGACCTCTGCCACCCATAGCATACAACGCGAAATAATTCTCTAAGTCCAGAAAATGCAACAATAAGAATATCCACTCTTCACTCTCTTACTATGCAGGAGTGACTTTAGAAAACACATTTAAATACCTCCATTTGTTGAGATAACAGTAACTTTTCTTATACCTACTCAAACTACGAACTTTGAACTACTTCATACTGTGCGATGTGTGACAGATACACCAGTACTACGCACTCAATACTATGTACCATGAAATGAATTCGTTAACTGTGTGCTGAAATATACACCGTGCTAAGAATTAACTTATAAACTGCGAACCGTGTGACAAAATACCAAATAAGCAGGTACCACGTAGCATAATCATTCCCCCTTCCCACCAACAAAACTCGAAACCGAAACACAAAAGAAATATGTATATACATCTCTAAATGACTTATTGTATTTATCCATTGTATACTTATTGTATTTACCCATTTCATTTATTGTATTTATCCATGTAATTGTAAAGTACCCGTGTAAAGTATATTATGTCAATGTTGTCTGTAATGCAAACTATGCACTATTAATATGTAACTATTATGAATTCTGCAATGTAAACAAATGCCTAAGCATGGCGCTAGTATGCCCCGTGAGGGTGCACTTTCATAGATGGTTAGTGCAGTGGGACGATACCCGTTTTGCCCATGGCGATGTTATGGTGTCCCCTGTACTTCTTTCGTTCGTTCTTTCTGTCTATCTGTCTGTCTGTGTATTTTTAGGCATTTCTACTCTACTTCTACAACAGACACAAAGCCTCCTCTGACAAATGTATTTGCGGAAGCAGCGAGGACACACAGCAGTACATCTTCAACTGTCCATTGACGTCTGCTCACCACATCCGTCATCCAAGCAACGCAGGTTGAACCCTCTGGGCGGCGCAGAATTTTAGATCCGTCATGAAAACCGGTATTTAAACAGCATTTATTAATTGAGTTTGTGTAATTTCTTATTGTAGTCTGTATTTTCATAAACTTACATTCATTAAGATAATATTTACATTATTAAAGAAAGTAAGAAAGCAAAGTATCTTAAATTATAAGCTAATATATGCCAAGCAGCAGAACTTCTGATGACCAGATAACAATCGATTTCTAATGAAGCACCGAAAAACATTCTGTCAGATAAAGAACATCATTGACTACCTCCACAGACAAGGACTAGATATTTTTGCCTGATTAACGAAGAAATCCACTAACCAGCAGCCACCCCAGCCAAGAGAATGGGGCTTGAGATTTTGAAGCTATACGCTGCGAAGGTACGAGGGTTATTATTACATTATCATCATTATTGCAAGCATAAAACAAGGAAGTTACTTATTACAGTGAAACATAGGTTGTAAATACGTGATGCTATACGTTTTGGAAGTTACACATTTACGCATTAGATATACTGAATCAAACAAATATACTAACTATACTAAATCGTGTTACTCGTATATAAAGCTATATGCCTTATAAGAGTTCCTACGTAGATAAGTACAAATTACAAAACAAAACAAATTACAGGGTACTAATTAATGATTACAAGTATAAATAATGCAAATATAAATATCATAGTTTTGTAGACAATTACGATACGGTTGACAATTACAATTATAGATAAAAGCAGTTAAGTTTAACCACTTATTATTATTACATAAGTCACCGAAGTATTATATGAGTTAGAAGTTATTACACGAGTCACCAAAGGACTATTGTTTTCGTTTTGCGATTTTGCGTCGGAAACATTAAAAGTCTGAATCCTTTTTCAAACTGTTGTCACCAAATTTTGCAGCTCTGCATTATATTTAAAGAAATTAAATAATGAGGAATCTGCATAAATGTATGCATGTTTCTCCAAACGTGATAAAACAACGGTACCTAGAGCCATCGAATTTTGAATAACGTACGTTTCCACCCGAATATGTGCATCTGGAAGCCCAAATTTGGAATTTGGAATTCGTTTTATTATATATTTAATATTTTGTAAAACTTTAATGAATTTTCGATGAACAAACTCAAACGATTTAAAAACAAACAATGTCAACACTTTACGGAAAAAAAAACTTTTTATCTCCAGTTCGCGGAATTGCGTATCGGAAATTCTCAAGGCACGCTCAATTTAAAATTATTTTGAGATATTGCTGTTGAAATGAATTTTACGTTTTAAGTGCGAAGAACATGATATTTAACAAACAAAGGTAACACGCAAAATGTTAATAAAAAGCCCTTTGGATGTAATTTAAAACCTGAAACCTTCTAGATTTTTTTATTAATTATTAATGCAATCTTTTTACTAACGTGGGACTAGTATATTGTTACTAGAGTACTTATAAGAGTTACTATAAAGGTAAATGCAAATTACAAAACAATACAAATTGCAATAGTCTAATAGTGCCATTGTTATCTCCACCCAACGCACACTTCTAACGTGCCTTCAATTTTCATTCGTATCTGTGCCGTACCTCCATAACATACCGTGTAAGGGAACTGATTCCATTCGAGTGCGGAGCACTGAACTGACATGAACTATGTGGACTAATGGTTCAATTACCAAGTGTATCATACAGAAATGTGTGCCCTAACAATTGTGTTCACCACACTGTACTGACTCGCACTATATGGATAGACTGATATTACAAACTTTATTGTATCTTTTATTGTATCTTTATAATATCTATTTATTGTATTTATTATTATGAACTTTATTGTATCTCACCTACTTATGAACATTCCCATCACCAAATGAAACAATATGCAGTGCTGTACATCCAAATGTATAACATCTGTACGATTGCATGTAACCTTATTTAATCCACAATAAATGCCCAATACGGAGAGGTAGTGCATCGGGGCAATACTATTTTTGCTTATAGTGATGATGTGGTGTTCCCTGTACTTGTTCCTGTTCTGTCCTGTGTACTTTTAGCTTTAAAAGGCTTGAATTATTTTGTTCTTATGCTCCGGTTAAGGTTTTCATGTCTTAAGTTAACCTCCATGCAATAGTTGTAGAATTATCAAGAATGTAAAATTTGTTTAAGTGGTACCAAGCTACCAAGCTACGTAGCCGCTACGTTTTTGCGTTGGAAACTCTTAGTAGAATAGTGAATTAAGTCAGTTTTGTGTCTTTTTTCCGAGGGGGACCAAAAGTAAGGTTTTAGTTTCTGTGCACCGAAAAATATGCCTTCCTGCCTACTGATCGAATGACTTGTTTCGACTTAGAAACTCGAATTTTAATTGTGAAAGGTTTTAAAAATTGTTTTTAACTGTATTTGGTGTTTTATGTTTTTCTGCATTTTAGAATTATTAATGAAGATGTTTTGAGATTTTACATATTTTTGCCCTGCCGCGAAGTGAGAACTGAATTAATCGAATAAGAACTACATCTCTAATGAAATTCGAGGAAATAAGTTTAAATGTGTGTAATTTAATAGGCCTTAGAAGGAATTCGTGCGTTGCCCACATGAGAATTTTTCTTATGTACTAAAGTTACGACAACTTAGGAGTCCGGCAAAAACATCGCGGAAGAAAACAACGCAAGGGGAAAATGTCGTGATACAAAACATCGTGGGAGAAAAGAAAGCAAAGAGAAAACAACGCAGTCCTAAAACATCGTGCTACAAAATATTGTGGTCGAAAATGAAGCGGTTCAAAAACTTCGCAGTTTAAAAACATCGTCGTCGAAAATATCGTGGTAAAAAATAAAGCACCTACAAGTCATCGCATGACGATAACATCGCAGACATGCGTTTTACGGTTTTAAAAGCTGTAATGCACAATGATTTGGGAGAGCAAGAAGGAAAGAGGGATTCTTTTACTTCCATATTTCATACTTTTGAATCATACTACTTTTGAACCACTAGGCCTGAAGACTAACTAGACCTCTATGCCTGTTGGTCCGCGAAAGGTATTTTATTTCCCTTCTACCACCTATTGGAAAACCATTAGAGGCATTCCCAGATCCGCCACCTGGGGACTCGCCCTCTAGGGGTTACAGGCTCTCCCACGAGAATCATCATTGGCCTTAGAAATAATTGTCCAAACGACGTTGTTCGCTATGATACGGACATTCAACCTTTGGGAATGCGTTTTAAGATAAATTCCTACAAGTATTTTAACAAGTTGAAGATTTTTGGTCCTTATAATCTTTATTTTAAACTGGGCAAACAATAAATGCCTAAAGCGAAACAGCCCACTTAGCTTTGTGTGGAATTCGGATTTTTTTAATCTAAATGTTGAAACATCTATACCGTTCAGCCGTTTTGCTCCAGATACTTGTTTTAATCATGTTAACATCCGTGAGGAATTGTCGACTAATATTGTCAAAGGCAACCATCACCCGAAACTCCTCAGGCAAATGGCCCTTGAAGTCATTAACGATATTCCAGCCCAGGCCCTCGTGATATATACAGATGGAAGGAGATCAGGTGAGGGTTGAGCAGGGAGTGGCATTTATTGTAACACCCTTGAAGGAGATATCAGATTTAGCATCAGAAACTCTTACCATTGCTCCGTGTTCAGATCGGAATTTACCGCCATCAGCAAAGCACTTGATTATGCTCTCTGTTCAAGTAGTGACATTATATGGATTCTGACAGACAGCAGAAGCTCCATTCAGTACCTTAAAAACAGGCATAAGATCATGGATAAGACCGGTCAGGATATTGTACCTAAACTTTTCGAGCTTGGACAGCGTAAATCAATATGTCTCCAGTGGATACCGTCCCATGTTGGGGTGTATGGTAACCAAACAGCTGACGGTCTGGAAAGAAAATGTTGTAATCTCCCTACACTCACTTTCACTGATTTATGCCCAACTGAAATTCATTCCTATTACAAACATAAAACCTACACGGCATGGAAAATTTCTCTTGTTCACCAATCTGTTCTTCAATTTATTTCGCTGAACAACCAGGCCTCTCATTTCTGAGTAAAATATCTAGGTCTAGACAAACGGCCATGGCCAGATTCAAAAGTGGGCATCTTCGATGCATGAAATTCAAAGAGGAAGAAAAGATCTTCCTCGTGTGCCTGTTCTCTCCCTGCCTCTCCCGCTCACCTACTGGTTTGTATAGGCTCTCCCTCAGATAACTGTCGGCTGAGCAGGACGACGTCAGCGATTTGCTTGTGCGGCAAGGTCTCCTGGACTTGGTGTAAGCTTTCTTGCCTCAAGGGGATTCGAAACAAGGACAAAACAACAACATACTTTTGAATGAACTAATAAATTTTTGCTGAAAAAACAAGAAGGAAACTTAAGCATTTAAAAATTGGAAATGAGTAGAAAATTAATGCAACTTATAGAGCTTCAAAGAATTTTAAATTTACATAGTTAATTAACAAAGGTCAATAATAAAGTAACCTTTTCTACAAAGTTTTTATTGATAATTTTTATGAAAAAGCACAGTCTAAAAATGCTTAGAAAAAGGAAGATGAATCACTCCATAAAAATTTCTCAGTTAATTATCAAATTATTTAATTTCACATTTGTTAATCTAATATTGTTACAGTGAAAATTATATTTTGTTTTGCTTCTGTTTATTCTTAAAGAAAATGTCGTTAACATTTTCATATGTAGCGCGCAATCAATTGGTTGGATGTTGATCTGTTAGGTTTCCTGAGTCAATTACATAATATGTCAGTATGGATTTGAAAAACGCTCGTGTGCGATGTTATCGTCATGCCATGATTTGTAGGAACTTTATTTTTTACCACAATATTTTCGACAGCGGTGTTTTTTAACCGCGAAGTTTTTGAGTCGCTTTATTTTTGACCACGATATTTTGTACCGATATGTTTTAGAACTGCCATGTTTTCCATTTGCTTTCTTTTCTCCCACGATATTTTGTACCACGACGTTTTTGCCTTGCGTTGTTTTTTCCGCGAAGTTTTTGTCCACGATGTTTTTGCCACTATGTTTTCGGCTGTAACTGAAAAATTAAACGTCTTGTTAACCACTTAACTCGGTAGACTTCATGTACGGATTTTGTCACAATCAATAATGTGCGTTTTCATCCAGAGCTTTATAATATATAAGTAAGAAGTTATTGCAGTTAAAATAATACATACTCTCCTTTTATGTTAGGTTTACGAAGCCATAGAAAGTAATGATCAGTTTTCCAACGGCTCGCTGCCTTCATATTGAAGAAATACATAACACTGTCAACATTTAACTGCAAAAGAAATTGAATTATTGCGAAGAAAGATCTTATTAGAATTAGGTTTATATTTTACAGGAAAAATGGTTTTGCAAGTCTAAATATCAAACTTAACAACGACTTGTCAAGAAACTTACATTTGAGTAAAGATCGGAGAGATAGGAATGATTCAGAAGCTGCATCGGATATTCAGTATGAATTTTTATAGCATGAGCCTACAGGAAGAAAAACGAAAGTTTAGTATTTACATTTTCTACCATTATTCACATTTCTAGTTCAAAAGGCTATTAATTCCGCTTTGGCATTTTGCGTAGATTCACTTTTCAAACTGTTGCCACCAAATATTCCAGCCCTGTATTATATTTAAGGAAATTATATAATAAAGAATCTGCATAAATGCAGGGTTATGTCTCGCATTGTGATAAAGCGACGGCACCTAGAGCCATACAATTTTGAATAACGTAATTTTCCCCGAATATAGGGATCTGGAAGGCCTAACTTGGAATTTGGAATTTGTTTTATTATCTATTTCATATTTTGTCAGACATTAAGGTTAGGTTAGGTTATTTAGTTATGGCAAAGCACACGAAGGCTATCTGCCTAAGGGGAGGGATGCCTTCGTGGAGGACTTTCTAAGGGAAACTGGCTCGTATACACGTTACACATGGGGAAAACCACGAAAACACCCATGCAGCCAGCCCGTTCGCGGGATTCGAACCTCGGACCAAACTACCAGTGTTCAGCGTCTTTACCGCTCGGCCGCTGGTGGGCCTATCAGACATTAAGGAATTTTTGATTAACAAACTCAACGATTTCAAAGCGACCAATAGCAACATTGCACGGAAAAGAAAACATTTTTATCTCCAGTATTCTAAACATATGCTCATTTTAAAATTATTTTGCGATATTGATGTTGAATTGAATTTTAATGTTTTAACTGCGAAGAACATGACATTTAAGAAATAAATGTAACACACAAAGCGTTAAAAAAACGCTCCTCAAGCGCAATGTAAAAGCTGAAAGGTTTCAATTTTTTTAAAATTTGTTTTATCATTAATAAAGTGTCCCATCGATGACCAAGCGGTAAAAGCCACTGAACAGTGATATTTCCGTCTGGGGTTTGAGCCCCGGTGAACGGACTGCCAGCAGGGGCGTTTACGAATAAAACGGCGTAAATTATATTAAGCGACGAAGTAAAATACGCGGAGACTTAATTTGCAGTACTCCAGAAGACGGGAAAGATACAAAACCTAGTCATTTAATTCGCGCTCAACACAAAAATACACAAGAACGTATGTTTTAAAAAAGTTGTTTTTTGTTCTCTTAGAAAGTAGACCGGAAAAGAAGGTTTTGGTAAAAAGTTTTAGATCAACGCATATTTTATTATTTGAGAGTTGTTAGATACCGTTACAGGAGAATACGGGGATTTCTGGCTGTGAAATATTTTAAATTAACAAAGTAGTAGCAATACACTTTTTTAGTTAAATGAAATGTTTGCTCCATAGCCAACATTTCACATTAATACATTTTAATATTCTAGATTTAGGGATGAATGCTTCTTTGAAGGATTTGCAATATCGTAAAGGCTTATCGGCTTAAAAGGAATTCTCAGTCCAAAGGGGCAATTTGCCCAGAAGGACTATTAATTTCGTTTCGGCATTTTGCGTTGATTCACTGAAAGCGCTGTTCACTTTTCAAATTGTTGCCATCAAATATTATTGCCCTCAATTATATGTAAAAAAATTAAATAATGAGGAATCTGCATAAATGTATATATGTTTCTCCCATTGTGATAAAATCCATTCGAATTTTATGTACTTTTACGAAGTGACCAGCTGCGGTAATATAGCTTCTCGCAAACTGGATTTAGGGCTGTCAGAAAGCAGCAAGGAAGAGCAGGGTTGCCAGATTGGCGCGAAATCGCCCATTTGGGTACAAAATAGGCGATATGCCATAGACGGAGCGAGAACATTCTAGAATGTATTCTTACCGATTTTCACGAGAATGTTCGCGAAGACAGGTCAAAAGCTATATAAACCATGCTACCTGGAGTAGTAACAAGTTTATCTTGAAGTGTACCGTGAGAGTATCAGTATTAGTGTTTTGAGTTCAGAGATTAGCTCGAGAGCGATCGACCGAGTCGGAGATATACTGTAGTGCTTTGCCGTGAAGCTGTCTTCTCCTTATAGCCTGATAGCCTTCAGGCTATATTGATGATTGTTTCAGCGTGTTTATCGCAGTTTTTCGACGGCAGTAAACGTGTCTTTCGAACTGTCCTGTGTAATACTGACGAATAAATTATGCTTTCATTCTTCATCAAGTGTTGTCATCAATCACTTCAAATACACGAACCCGTAGAACGCAACAATGCACTCTAAACAAATTTTAAACTTTTCAGCAACAACACTGCTTAGAATTGTGCTTAGTTAACAGTGTGTATTGCTCTAAATTTTTTTCACATTTTGAACCTTTTTAATATGAGAATTTAGCAGTAATTTTCTCAAGGAACAAGACTTAAGAAAAAAAAATAAATAGCCGGTCACAGGATGTGTAATTACGTTTATCATTCTAAAATGTAAATCTCTTAAACTTTTATGTATGAGCGTGACTGCTTTATCTCAATGAAATGCTATTCGGTTCAAAAGTTTATATAACTAATTAATTAGTAACAAAGGCCACATGCAAATTTGAAATAATACACTTTTAGACAAAAGAAAACGACGCACCGAGAAGAAATAAAGCAAATTGGACACAAATTGATATGCATACAGGTTTCGACAGAAAATGCAAAATTTTACATTTTGGCTGCCAATCAATGAACGGTTGTCCCTACAGCGCATCTGATCTGCGCAATTGGCAGGATATTTAAGAGGAGAAATTATATTCCAGATCATAAATTCTTCACGAATTTCATTCCGTGTACTCTGGTAGACAGTAACTATGCCTCGCATACAGGTGCGCGAATGATATGCGCAGATGTCAGAATTTGAGAGAGGTCTTGTAGTTGGGCTCAAAGAAGCCGGTTGGTCTTATCGGCGAATAACTCGACATTTGAGCAGGAACTATGCCACTATTAGAAGACGTTGGCAGGAATGGGCGAACCATGGCCGCACACAGCGTCAAGAAGAAAGCGGTAGGCCTAGAGAAACGACCGAACGTGAAGACGAGCAATCGTCAGAGCGGCACTCACTGCCCAGATGCATCATTATCATCGATTGTACGTGCAATTAGTGCTTCGGTGACCGCAAGGACTATTCATAGACGGCTTACAGAAAGGGGGCTGAGGTCACGGCGCACCTTACGCCGACTACCATTGACCTCTGTACAACGTCAAGCCCGTTGGCAGTGGTGTCGGGCTCATTCGCACTGTCTTCAGTGATGAGTCCCGCTTTGAACTGAGCCCCGACGACCAGGGAAGGCGAGTCTGGAGACACCCCGGACAGCGGTGTAATACCAACCTGACTGTCTTCCGGCAGACAGGCCGACAACCAGGAGTGATGGTCTGGGATGCCATTCCATTTCATAGTAGGACCCCCTTTGGTTGCCAACCGTCGCAACCTTACAGCACAGCGGTACGTCGACGAAGTTCTGAGGCCTATTGTGTTGCCCTTCTTATCACGCCACCCTGGGCTTACATTTGAGCAAGCCCACCCACTAACTGCACATGTTTCTACTGCTTGCCTTAGTGCTTGTCGAACATTACTTTGGCCAGCAAGGTCTCCGGATCTCTTTCCTATTGAGTACGTTTGGAGCATTATGGCCCCTCCAACCAGCTCGGGATGTTGACGATCTAACGCACAAGTTACACAGAATTTGGCACGATATCCGTCAGGAGGACATCCGCAACCTCTACCAATCGATGCCAAGCCGAATAACTGCTTGCATAAGAGCCAGAGGTGGACAAACGCGTTACTGACTTTTTCACTTTGTGAAGCTCTATCACTTCAATAAATCATCCAATTTTTCTCAAACTGTAATCATTTGTTTTTCTGTACATGTACATCACTTCTACGATTTTCGTCCCATTCGGATAACTTCTTCTTGCTGCGTCATTTTTTTTTTTTGTCTCAGAGTGTATTTTAAAATAAAACTGTCAATTTTGATATGAAAAGAATGTTTCCAAGGAATTTTTAGTCTTAAATGTTTATCGCAATCCTCTAAAAATACAAAAATTTTGAAATTCAGCTACTTGAATAAAGACAGAAAACCAGCTGAAAATGAAACTATCGATAACAAGAAGATTTTGAATGGGATTTTGATGAATTTCGAATTTAAAAAAATAGCTTAAATTTCTTTTAGTTCATGATAATTGCCTTCGTAAATATAGGAAGCGGAAGGAAGAAAGGAATTACAAACCTTACTCCTAGCTTTTACTTTAGTGGCACTGTCTATCCACGTGGTTTTTATTAAGGCTACTTCAAATGCCTGAAGAATAGCTGCAGAAATATTTTTTACCTTAAAGAAAAGTGAAACATGTTACAATTATACATTTATATCGTTAAAGACATCACATGATTCAGTTGCAGCGGTAATCAGTGTTAAGGTGCTTTTATTCAGCATCGTGAGCATGCTAAGAAAGACCATTAAATATACAGCGGTTAGGGCAAAATTATTCGTACCACCAATATTTAGCGAAATTATTTGATAATATAAAACAGTTTATGATAGCGATGACAATTGAGACTATACGAAATGTAGAATTACAATCGGTATTGTAATCTTAAACGTGTTATATATTTAATTCTCGCAATAAGAATATATAGAATAAGAATGTTCTATAGAATTATAATCTGAAACGAAATATATATTTAACTTTCACAAATATAAAAATATTTTATGCTCATAAAAAGAATGCACAAAGTAATGGTGCATTCGTAAATAAAGCAAGAAATTTACAAAATTAATTAGTTTTTGTAAACAAGACATTGTCAGTTACAGATCTAGATATCTTAAACATAAAACACACTAATGATTTAGTAAAAGGAAATTCCCCTACAAATATTAAAAACAATTATAAATGCTGCTTGCTTCCTACAAAATTCTTCTATTCACCAGTATTTAAACTTTAATTTTAGCGTCATAATATTGTTGCGTGCGTACCGATTCGTAATAGATTGATTGCACAAGTCCTTTAATAAAATTTATTCTTATCACAAGAAATATAACCAAGTTGGAATTTTCCTCAGAGATATTCGTACAATATTACAATATCACGCAATATAATCAGTAGCTATACTTTACTAAAAACGTTAAACAGAACGCAAAGCACAGAGAAAGCTAATCCGATCAACGTAAACAATAATAGCTGAGGAAAACTACTGAGCTGAGATGTTTCACTCCGGCTTTTATAGCTTTTTAAATCGGCCGTGCGAGACAGTTGTAGCAATTTCTGGAAAGCAAAAAGAGTAGAATTACGGTTATAGCTAACATAGTGGTCAATTACATTTATTCAAATTAAATATCAGTTACAGTGATAAACTTTTATTCAATGTTAAATGCATGTGCTCTTGTGTTTTTACTTTTTCGGCGTAGCTTTCTCTTAAAATTTATCACGCGCTGCATTGCACGGAGGAATTAAGCAATTTTAATCATAATTCTACGAAAACTGTCTAACTAAATACGAAATTCGTAACAATATTCTCACCAATGTATCAGCACTTTATAAAAAATGCTAAAGCAATGAGAATTTGAGCCTAGTCATTTTCACCTTAATTGCAAAATGTGCTAAATGCTTTTTGCCTCAATGGCAGCGCTGAATCTAATCACCCAAACGGGCGTAATATAAAACGTTTTGAGTGTAATTTATGTTTGTTTTGTGTGTTTTGTGTATTTTAATGTTCTGTGTGTTACCATATTAAATATCAAGTCCTTCGCTCTTAAACCAAAAAATTCAATTCAACAGCAATATCGCAAAATAATGTTAAAAGCTCATATCTTTAGAATTGCGAATACACAGTCTCGTGCGCTGGAGATAAAAATGTTTTTTTTTTCGTACATTGTTGCCATTGCTCGCTTTGAAATCCTCGAGTTTGTTAATCAAAAATTCGTTAAGGTTTACAAAATATGAAACAGATAATAAAACAAACTCCAAATTCGGACTTCCAGATGCCCATATTCGAGTGGAGGACTACGTTATTCAAAATTTGATGCCTCTATGTACCGTTGTTTTTTCACAATGCGAGAAACACACATACATACATTCATGCAGATTCTTCATTATTTAATTTCTTTAAATATAATGCAGGAATCTAATGTTTGGTGGCAACAATACCAGAAACATATAAATAAATTCTTAATGTATCTGCCTAAAGGGAAGGATGTGTCCTAGAAAGATTTTCTAACTGACTTGATTCTATGTTAAACATGGAGAAAACCGAGGTCAGTAGAAATTAAGGTTAAGTCCATTCCAATAATGACGTTACTTACTTACAAAAGTTGCTTTTGAGCAGCCTAGGAATCAGTGACGTCATACAAGAGGCAGAACTTAAATAACCTTGGAGGAAACTATGAAATCTCCTATGCAGCCAGTCCATTCGTCGTGATCTCGACTCGAGAACTACCTGTGTTATGTAAAGTTACGCTCGCCCGCTGATTGAGCTCAGAATTTCTTTGTTGCTTTCTGATATATTTTCATCTTTCTTAAATATACTTCTTCATGTGACATGGTGTATTAATGAAGTAAAGATTACTGTAATCCTTCGAATCTTTCTAATTATTTAACAGCATATTTGCTAACTATGTTGCGTCAGACAGAAGTTTCTGCCGATGTTATACATTTCTTTATTTCTTTTAATAATTAAAAGTTATAATTTTTATGTAGAATAAAATTTGTGCTTGCATTCGTAATCTGATTTTTTTGCGTATGCAATCCAGTTGATTCTTAAAGAACAATTTATCTCATGAAATTAATAATTAAGAGATTTTATGTTTTATATATTTACGTTTTGATCGATTTAAATAATAAATCTAGCTTGATGTTACAATTTTATGAAATACGCTAAGCAATTTTTGAAATAAAAAATATTTAAGCATAAAACCATTAACTTCAAGATCAGAAATTTTTGCACAGTTCCTATTAAGACACATGGAAAATTAGTTAAAAGTACTTCAACATCGAAATGATTTATACTTTCGGCACAAACATTACAAAATTCTAGTTAGAAAAGTTCATTTAACACTAAAGGTATCTTGAAATATTCGCTGAATCTACTTAAATTGTCTTTTTAATCCAAATAATATTGAATTGAAGAAGTAAAGCAAGACTGAAAACCACTAACAAATGGCATTAAAATTCTGAAATACTACTAAAATCGGTTTTGTTTACCTCTTCCAAAATGGCGGGGAGTTGAGTTTCGAAAGAAGCATACCCGTATTCCATTAATTCGTGGAAAGCCTTTTCGACCATTCTCATCTTCGCACGAATTTAATCAATCGAGATATTAATTGAAAACTCTGAAAATGCTAATTTTCGCAGTCGTTTTCCGAGTGGCAAGAGCCTAGAGTTCTGGAGATGAAAATGCTTTATTTCGAAAGCGTTGTCATTGCTCGCTTTTAAATCGTAGAGTTTGTTAATGAAAAATTAGGAAGTTTTGCAAAATGTGAAATAGAAATATCATTGCCAAACAACAAATGTATTATTAGTCCAAAGGGGCAGTTTGCCTAAAGGGAATATTAATTTCATTTTGGCATTTTGCTTTAATTCACTACAAACGTTGTTTTACTTGTCAAATTGTTGCCACCAAATATTGCAGCCCTGTATTATATTTAAAGAAATTAAATAATGAAGGATGTGCATAAATGTATTTATGTTTCTCGCATTGTGACGGTACCTACAGCCATCGAATTCTGAATGGCGTAATCCTACTGCTCATATGGGCATCTGGAAGCCCAAATTTGAAATTTAGAATTTGTTTTATTACGAATTCATATTTTGTAAAACTTTAACGAATTTTTGATTAACAAACTCCAAGATTTCAAAGCGAGCAATGGCAACGTTGTACAGAAAAAGCATTTTTATTTCCAGAGCGCGAGATTGTGTATAGGAAATTCTAAAGATATGCTCATTTTAAAACTATTTTGTGATATTCCTCTTGAACTGAATTTTATGGTTTAAGTGCGAAGAACATAATATTTAATAAATAAAGGTAACTCACAAAATGTTAAAAAAAAAGCCCCTTTGTGTGTAATATTGTAACGAAATGCCCAGCCGCCGTAGGACAGCTTCCCCACAAGCAGTTTTAGGGTTGCCAGAAAATGGCGAAGGAAGGAAGGGTTCCTAGAATTGGCACGAAATCGCCCATTTGGCGATATGTCACAGAGGGATGTGGAATATTCTGGAACGAATTCTTACCGTTTTGGCCCAGAATGTTCTCGAAGAGAAGCCAAAAGCTATATAAACCTTGCCCGTACGACGAGTAGCAGTCTATCGAATTGATTGTCAGCGTGTATTGTGATTTAGTGCCTCTTCGATTTTTATCTTGAGTGCGTTGAGCTCAGAGAACGACAGAACAGATTCGGGAGATGTACTCAGGTGCTTATTGTAGAGTGCATCGCGAGCTGTAGCATGGAGAGTCTCGAGAGTACGTCGTGTTCCGAGAACGACAGAACCGAATCGGGAGCCGTACTCTAGTGCTTTGCCGTGAAGCTGTCTTCATCGTATAGCCTGATAGCCTGAAGGCTGCGTTGCTGATCGCTTCAGCGTGCTCATCGTAGTTTCTCGACGACTGTAAACGTGTTTTGGGAGCTGTTCTGAGTAATACTGGCTAAATTAATTAATTACTTTGAATCTTCTTCAAGTGTTGTTGTGAATCTCTTCAAATCCACGAACCTGTAAGAGGTGCAACAGCATAGAACGTGAAAGGTTTCAGGTTTTTATAGCCCAAAAGCCGTTAGCTCAGAAGGGCTATTAATTTCAAAAAGGCATTTTGCTTTGATTCACCTTGCAAACTGTTGCCACCAAATATTATCGCCGTGTATTATATTTAAGGAAACTAAATAATGAAGAATCTGTATAAATGTAGGAATGTTTCTCGTATTATAAAGAAACAACGTCACCTAGAGCAATCCAATTTCGAATAGCCGAACATTGGCATTCGGAAGCCGAATTTTGAATTTGTTTTATTATGTATTTAAAATTTTGTAAAACTTTAACGAATTTTTGATTAACAAACTTGTCAGGACTGAGTGTTCTGCGCGTAGCTTTGGCAAACATTTTGAAGTAACTTCTTAACCTAAAGTCCTGATCTGGAACAGGGAGCTGAAATCAGCTTTGTTCTGGTGTAGATACTGTGCTGAGGAATAACTGCACTTGAAAGGGATTTAAAATCCTCTTTTATTAAATCAATATTATTTACACACTTCCCAACTCGGGAGGGATACAGAAAGTAACAGACCACACTTGGGCCTAACTTAACAATCAGATAAATTTATACTAAACCTAAATAGAAATTTAATTAAACCTTGCTCTCAGAGCAAATCGCGGAGTTGGCCTCTAACTAAATGGTGCGTAGCAAGAAATACTAATACTAGCGCACTTCAATTTATTGCAATAAGTAATCACGTAGTAAGCACTATGGCTTATAATTTTAGCTGCTAGCTGGTCAGGCGAACGTCGAACAGAATGACCGTGATCTGAGACTAAAAGCTCTCTCACACTGAGAGGTTTCTACCTCTGGTTTAAATAGTACTTGGCTCTACTTCAAATTAGCATACGCTGGAAACGCGCGCTTCTTCTGACGGGAAGTTGAAACAGAGAAGAGATAGAAAGATTTAAATTAAAATAAAACTTTGTTAATTTAACTAAAACCTTACAAACTCAACGACTCGAAAGCGAGCAACGGAAAAGACATTTTTATCTCCAGCGCGAGAGACTGTGCATCGGAAATTCTAAGGACATGCTGTTTTTAAATGTTTTGCGATATTGCTGTTGAATTGAATTTTATGTGTTTTAAGTGCGAAGAACACGATACTTGATCAATAAAGGTAACACACAAAAAGTTGAAAAAACGCCCAAAACGCGCTTTTGGGCGTAATATAAAATCTGAAAAGCTTTCAGATTTTTTTTTCTTTTCCTTTTATTTATTTATTTTTTTTTTAATTTCGTACAGCAAGAGTATCGGTAACAAAATAATCAGAAGAGCGACAAAGCAACCTTACACACCTGCAAAGTTATGTGTATTCTTACGTGGCCGTAAAAGCACAAAGTTTTTATTTATTACATTTAAAACTGAATATCATCTAACTTGCATTTTTTTATTATCCGTAACAGAAAGTAATTTTTTTTTGTGCTCACTGATATTCAGTAAGATGTTTATTTTACCTTTTAAGAAATACCGACCGTGTTTGGAAGTGGTTGTCTTCACTCATATTCAGTAAGATGTTTATTTTATTTATTATTTTATTTTTATTTATTTATTTTTATTATTGTTTATTTTATATTTATTATTTTTATTATACCCATCGTGTTTGGAAGTGGCTGTCTTCAACGATATTCAGTAAGATGTTTATTTTACCTTCTAAGAAATACGACCGTGTTTGGAAGTGGTTGTCTTCACTCATATACAGTAAGATGTTTATTTTATTTATTATTTTTATTATACCGACCGTGTTTGGAAGTGGCTGTCTTCACTGATATTCAGTAAGATGTTTATTTTACCTTCTAAGAAATACTGACCATGTTTTTGGAAGTGTCTGTCTTGAGCCAGCCACTTTTCCTTGACAGAGGAAAAGGATTGTTTTGAACTTACTGATCATGTTTTTGGAAGTGGCTGTCTTGATCCAACCACTTTTCCTTGACAAAGGAAAAGGATTGTTTTGAGCCAGCCACTTTTCCTTGTCACGTTTCCTTGACAAAAAGATTTGAGCGAAAGAGTTCACTGTATTTATATTTTTCGATACATACCACCATTTCAATATAATAAATTGTGTTTTAATATAACAAATTTTGTACATAACATACGTGTAAATTATCTTCTATTTGATTCTTTTCCTCTTCTAAAAACTCCTGCAAATAATAGGCACTTAAAGCCACTCCCATATAGCTCCTGATTGAAGCGAGGCATTTTTCTGAACGTTTTCCTTCAGAAAGCATGTTTAAAGATTCTTGAATAAAGCCCCAAATCATAAAATTAGCCAGTGCCCTGAAAGTAGAAAATTCTAAATAAGGTTAATCATGTGTAACAATCAGTTTCGTATAATGATAAATATTAGTTTTTACAGTTGCTGCCCTGTGGTATATATGAACATAGGAACTCTCGTTGAAAGTTTCAAATTTTATTTATAGTAGGCTGTTACTGTTTAATTACAGTAGCGAGTTAATTTGCTCAGAACATTTTTTTGATAACGAGTCCGCCAACGCCTTCAAATTTAAGCACAGTTCCGAATTTCAGCGACAGATATATGGTTTTCTGCAAAATTTTTGAATGAAGGTTTATGATTCATGAAGTCTAGCATGATTTAGAAAGAAAAAATATTCTAAATACAAAATTTATAAAATTAATATGCTGAGAAAATAGCCATTGAAAACTGCAAGTTAATAAAAAAAGAATGCGTTGGAAGACTTCAAATGTTTTAAACATATTAATGACAGAGGAGAAGATAAAATGCTCAAAATCTATTTGCGAAAAGTTTTCGAAAGTGTTAAAATATTGACTCATAGATTCTATAGCTCATTCCAGCAAAAGCGTTAATCCAAAACATGGTTAAAAGCATTACAGTGTATATGATGTTCAACGTTGCGGTGAACTTGCAGTCAACATGGAAACTGTGCCAAATATCGAAATAATAACGAGACATACTTTCGTGCATCAAAAATAATGATAAATAGGAAACACCATGTATCATATATGGTTGTTTGGAAAATCTAGGTTCTATAATAAAACTTACTGTAATGTGGTTCAACAAGAATGTGCAATTATGTGTGGTGAACGCCTGAAAGCCGCAGAACGTTATTTCATGAATATTGTAATCCAATTACGAGGAAGCGGATTGCATTAAACATTTAATTCAATTAATTAACAATTCTCAACATTCATTCTCAACATTCTCAGCAATCATTGTTTTTCAATTCATTCTTTCAATTCAAAACAACAATTCTCAACATTCCTTCTTTTTAAACATTTAATTCAATTAATTAACAATTCTCAACATTCATTCTCAACATTCTCAGCATTCATTCTTTTTCAATTCAAAACAATTCTCAACATTCCTTCTTTTTAAACATTTAATTCAATTAATTAACAATTCTCAACATTCTCAGCATTCATTCTTTTTCAATTCATTCTTTCAATTCGAAACAACAATTCTCAACATTCCTTCTTCTTAAACATTTAATTCAATTAATTAACAATTCTCAACATTCTCAGCATTCATTCTTTTACAATTCATTCTTTCAATTCAAAACAACAATTCTCAACATTCCTTCTTTTTAAACATTTAATTCAATTAATTAACAATTCTCAACATTCTCAGCATTCATTCTTTTTCAATTCATTCTTTCAATTCGAAACAATTCTCAATTTACGAGGAAGCGGATTGCATTAAACATTTAATTCAATTAATTAACAATTCTCAACATTCATTCTCAACATTCTCAGCAATCATTGTTTTTCAATTCATTCTTTCAATTCAAAACAACAATTCTCAACATTCCTTCTTTTTAAACATTTAATTCAATTAATTAACAATTCTCAACATTCATTCTCAACATTCTCAGCATTCATTCTTTTTCAATTCATTCTTTCAATTCAAAACAATTCTCAACATTCCTTCTTTTTAAACATTTAATTCAATTAATTAACAATTCTCAACATTCATTCTCAACACTATCAGCATTCATTCTTTTTCAATTCATTCTTTCAATTCAAAACAACAATTCTCAACATTCCTTCTTTTTAAACATTTAATTCAATTAATTAACAATTCTCAACCCCTTTTTTTGTAGCGGTTTATTTTTAACAATTTCAAAATTTGGGGGCACACTAACAGTAAAATAAGTTTAAAAGAATCTTACTTATCTGTAATTAATTTAATTAATTTTACTTACCTGTAATTAATAAAAAATTCGAATGTTTGAAAACCTAGAATTTTATATGTATATTTAATTACAGAATTTTACTTATCTCTAATTAAATATACATATAAAATTACAGGTTTTTAAACATTCAAATTTTTTAAACGGCTTCTTATATTAGAGATGTATTTTATAAAAATCCGCATTTATTATATTTCCTTTATTTATTATTAATTTTTCGGCCTACTATTTTAAACGGTTACAACGATTATTTAAAACGCTTTAAAACTGATAATTTATTAAATAAATATCTCTGAAGGTATATAATTTATTCGAATAAAGTAGCTGAATTTCGAATCGGGCGGAGCCAATTCCTCGTTAGGCGAAGCACACGATCTGGTAAGTTTGACTTCCGTGATGTGCTTTCATCCGTCCACGAAAGTATAATTTAAATATACCACAAATACCCTTTGTTTATTTCTATAAAATGTTCGAATGATTCAGTTCAGGATTGTATGTTTTTTCTCAGAGTATAATTAATAATTTTAAAAAAATTTACCGGCAGACTTCAAGAATTTTGCGGCACAAGTGCCGCTTCACAGTGGTTGAGAATCACTGCACTAAACCTTTCCAATATAGACATAGCAACCAGACACATGGTGAAAAAACTGCGCAAAAAAATAAAGTATCCATGATGTCAAACATCATGTTATGATCGCTCATAAGGTGTTGCTTCACACTTGAGAACTTGAGGAATAGATACAACTAGATTATGTTTGAATTATATTATGATTATTTGATTATGTTTGAATATTATTATGATTATGTTTGAAAAATGTGTTCTGGTGTAAAGGAATTCACGAAGTTAAATAAGCTAACGAGCATCATAATGTTCTGAAATGTCCAGGCGCGGTAAGATAGCATCTCCGCAAAGCAGGCTTAGGTTTGCCAGAAAATGGCAATGGACGGCAGAGTTGCCACATTTGGTGAGAAATCGCCCATTTGGCGACAAAATCGGAGATATGCCATAGACGAATGGAGAACCTTCTGGAACGAATTCTTACTGGTTTAGCCTAGAATGTTCTCGAACACAAGCCAAAAGCTATATAAACCCTGCTAGTACGCGAAGAGTCAGTGCGAAATCAGTGCGGAGTCTATCGAGTTGATAGTCAGTCAGGAAGCGAGTGTCTTGTAGTCTAGTGCCGAGTTGGTCGTCGAATGCATTGAGAGGATCTCTTAGTGTATCACGAGTTAGTGCATCGCCGAGTTTTATCTTAGTGTTGAGCTTCGAGAACGAATGAACCGAGTCGGCAGCTGTACTCTAGTGTGTCGTCGAGCGCATCGCGAGTTGTAGTGTGGAGAGTCTCAAGAGTACGTACTATTCCGAGAATGATCTAGCTGAGTCGGGAGCTGTACTCTAGTGCCTTGCCGTGAAGCTGTCTCCATCGTTGTAGCCTGATAACCTGAAGACTGTGTCGCTGATCGTCTCAGCGTGTTTACAGTAGTTCCTCGACGACTGTAAGCGTGATTTTGGAGCTGTTTTGAAAAATACTGGCCAATAAAGTGTGTTTCCATTCTTCATCATGTGTCGGCGTTATTCCCTCCAAATCCGAGAACCCTGAACGTACGTGCGAAGAAGAAAAAAGGGTAAGAATACAATGAATTACATCTTTTGACAGAAAAGTTCCAAGACATTTTTTTTTATTTCTAAGTTTGCAGTACTAGAAAGGAAAAAAATTTGCTTTTATGTTACCTGGTATTTATTCTTACTTGAAATGACCTTGGCCATGTTTCCGCACAAACTTACTAGGTGGCAGGGCTGTGCTTAGAAGCACAGTGTTCGGATTGTTGTCGCATTCGTTAATGTGACAAATTGGGATGCTGGAACATTCTGCTCTGCGTTAAGCTCGAGGTTTTCCCTAGTGAAACGTGGAACATGATTAAGAAGCATACGCAGACAAGGCACTTTCAAGAAGACGTGTTTTCGAGTGGCACAAAAGGTTTTGGTGAACGCAGAGATTCTGCAAGACAATCCCAGAGTTGCTCGCCCGTCTATAGCATATACCGATACAATCATGGAGTGTGTAAGGCAGTTATTGCAAGAAGACCGTCGTGTAACTATTCGTATGATATCAGAAGAACTGAATTTGAATCGCGATGTGTGTCATAAGATTTTACGCGAAGATTTAGGGAAACGGAAATTTAATACAAGAATCGTTCTCACTCGCAGACTAACAGAAAGAGGTTACACGAATTTCTGCTAAACTATTGGAAAGAGCCAGACGTGATCCCACATTTTTGTCAAAAATTATTGTGACTTTTCTTGTTTCCCTTAGTCCTGTGAGTGAAAAGGTATCTGAAAGGAATGCTTAATCAAGATTATTGCAGACATCCAATGGGCTGTGACAAATGAGCTTGCAAACATCGCAGTTGAAGATTTCCGTGTTTGCTTCCAAGACTTCCAGAAACGTTGGCAGTAGTGTTAAGATAACCAATACTCTGATAGTAGCTAGGATCATTACTAGGTAAATGCATTGTTCTATTTTTTACGACTCATGTCCTAGAACATTTGTGACAAAGAATGTATTTAGGGTGCTTTGCCTAAAACAAAATAAAATGACTTTCCATATGTTCCTCGTTCTTGAGAATGGTTAACATAGTTTCTTTCCAATACTATGGGATGTAAAGTCGTTTGAAGGTTAGTGCCTGAATAAAGTACTTCCGTATATAAATCGAATGTAGGTGAGTCTTCTTTTGTAATCTTTTTTACATATCCTCATTTTACTACAATAACTGCTTCAAATACAGACATACAGACAATCTGCTTCATACAGACATTGTCATAAAACTGCGCGACAGGAAGTAATTGTCGGATCGAAACGAAACTTGGCAGGAATATACTTCTCAGACAGGGGTCCGTGACACTTAGCCGACGGGACACTTAACCGACACCAGTTAGCCGACAAGATATTTAGCCGACACGGACACTTAGCCGACAGGTCATTTAGTCGACACGGACAGTTAGCCGACAGGTCATTTAGCCGACACGGACCGTTAGCCGACAGGACATTTAGCCGACACAACATTTAGCCGACACGACATTTAGCCAACACGGACATTTAGCCGACACGAACAGTTAGCCAACAGGACATTTAGCCGACACGGACAGTTAGCCCACATGACATTCAGTCGACACGGAAAGTTAGCCGACAGGGCATTTAGGTACGAAACACTGAACTGTCAAGCTATTTAGTCAACAGGACACTAAGCCGACAGTGACGTTTAGCTGGCACGTAGCCAAATTGAAAAAGTGTTGAAATTTCTTGTCAGGGAATAGATTTAATTTTCCAAAGGAAAAAATAATTTTTCACTTACGTCACGACGGTCACTTAGTTGCATTTTAATATGGTATCTGCAGAAATTGTTCGTAAAGCTTCTTCATTTAATCAACTGGGTTTCTTTGAACACTTTCACAACATTAATTTTTCACATCATTAATCATTTCTTGTTTACTTAATGATATTAATTTTCCATTCTCGCTCCTCCAAAATGCTTTCAAATTTTTTACGTTTCATTACTATTTTACTCATCACATAATATTACATTCTTCCCCTTACAAAGTCGTTTAGCTCCTCCCACTAATGCAATTTTCTAATGCAAATTCCACTAATGAAAGCTTTACGGATAATTTTTGAAGATCCCATATTAAAATGTAATTAAGTGACCGCCGTATTTAGGTAAAAAAATTTCTTTTTTCCTTTCGAAATTTAATTCATATTCCTTGACGAGAAACTTTGCGCTTTTTTAATTTGGCCAATATACACCAAACAGCAAGATAAATATCACACAATGCTAAATTAACACAATAATTATAACCACATATGAGATCTTTAAGAATCGAAAAATGAATTTTACTGATGGTGAAAATATTACTTAAATATTGAATTTACGGATAAGTCGAGAAATTTCGTAATTCATAGTAAGATTAAATAATTAGTTCGTACGTGTGAGCTAAAACGTCACTGTCGGCTTAGTGTCCTGTTGACTAAATGTCTTGACAGTTAAATGTTCCGTAGCTAAATGTTCTGACGGGTAACTCTCTGTCTTCGACAAATGTCCTGTCGGCTAACTGTCCTTGTCGGCTAAATGTCCTGTCGGCTAACTGTACGTGTCGGCTAAATGTCCTGTCGGCTAAATGTCCATGTCGGCTAAGTGTCCCTGTCGGCTAAATGTCTTGTCGGCTAATTGGTGTCGGTTAAGTGTCCCGTCGGCTAAGTGTCGGCGACCGGTCAGGGGTCAGACAGATATGAAAATGATTGAATATCGTTTCCATCATGCGCTTTAACCCACAGCGAAGTATATGATGGCATAGGAAGGATTTTCTCTAGTGCATCGGAAATATATTTTTTGAAAATTTCCAAAATATTCCCACATGAGCTAGAAATCACCAACTGCTGACAAACTGGGAACAATTCGACAAGGCCTATTTAAAGGCATACCTCCTACTTCAGTGATTCTATTTTAACTACTTTTGTCAGATCTGTATGTGATACTCCACATAAACTAATTCTAAATCCTACAATGAATGGGCGAATTCTGACACAGCTGTAAATGAATTACCAACACTGAAGAAGGGTGAAAAGTAACCCTTTATTAATTCAAAGTTTTAACAGAAAGGAACGATCTTCACGCGTTACAAAAACACCGCCAACTTGCGGTACGAACTTAAATGTAGAATGTAATTCAAGTCGAATCTAAAATGGAATAGCGCTGGACTAGCACGTTACACACCTAACAGGTTGACTCACAAAAATCTAACAAGCCTGATGATAATCCAAAATGGCCAAAAGGCTTACTAGAGAAACAGCGAGATAGCGACGAAACGAACGCTGGCTAGCGAAAACACGCTTTCAATAAACTCTGAGATTCACCCGTTTAAATATTCACTTCACTTAACTTTAAATTTACATCCTGGCGAGAAAATACTAGGGGAAGTCGAGAGGTTCAGGAAAGGTATCGAACTTGAAATAAATTTGTTATGCAAAATAAGGCAAACCCTACACTTTGACAATTATAATATAAATCGATTCAGAATTAAAGCTTACATGAATCGTTCACATACATACATTATACAAAGATACGTGAATCTATCACATTATATTCATTACACATGATGGAAAATTTTCCATACAAAAAGCGTTTAATAAGTAAATACATAAATAAATCCACACAAAAAATTAAAATTAAGAAACAAACACGAACAGGTAAAGCCACAGATTTACATAAATTGCAGTATTATAATTTCTCATGAATCTTGTCTTACCTTTTATCCGACGTATAGAGATAATTTCCAAGGTGGCGGAAGTAACTGATTTTCGTAACAAGAAGAGTTTCGTTTTCATTGATATCATACCCAACGATTTCTCTAAAATATCTAAGCCAATCGATCTGTCAAAAAACATTTTTAAAAAATTAACCTGCGTTCCCATAGATAACACCTTCCAGTCATTTATCATGAAGCGGAAACTAACATTTAAGATATATTTAAGGCAGTTAAAAACTACACTCATGTCCAAAATTATGTTTACATGCATAAATTCACGGATTTCTCAAAGACTATGACTTATAATTTAATGAATTTTCGTGGAATCATACATAACATGATGACACATAAATGCAAAAGAAAAAATTGAAGATCACCTCATATGATATAAAATTGTAGCATGAAACAATAAAAATGGTAATAAAGTGTGACAAAGAGAGTTAAGAAAAAAAGGAATGATAAGTCTTACGAATTTAATATGGAATATGATCTCCCCTGACTTGTACACACATATCACAACGTGTTTTAAGACTGGAAATAACGTTGTTAACCACAGTTTGGGGAATTAATCTCCACTCTTCCAGCAATGCCGTCTTCAGAGCATTTACATCTCTAGGAGGAGGATGTATACGTGCAATTGCTCTTCCAAAGTAGTCCTATAAGTTTTCTATCGGGTTAAGGTCAGGAGAGTTTGGTGGCCAAGGTATTCGCGCTTAATGTCTTCACTTTCAAGGAATTCATCAACGAGGTTTGCTCGATGTGGACGGGCATTACTTGAAACACTTTCAGAACTTAAAATGCTACAAATACCAAAACGTGAAATTTTCCTTTGTCCCCCTATCTATGACACTTGTTCTACAAATTTTTGCCTACTCATTGCTGTCAAGAATTTTAAATTGGCAATTTACTCCATTTTTGTTCTGCCATCCTTATTCATTTCTGAAATGGTATTTTTCTTACTGTATTTTCGCAGTTTTCGTTATGTTGGTTTCTTAGAACTAAACAGAATTTAAAATTTTTATATTTTTAATTTATTACAAATTTTGAAAAAATAATATAAATCCAAATCGAAGGAAAGATTTGAAAGCATAAAAGGCAAAAAGTAGTAAAGGTGTAACGTAATGGGTAAATTGATGTATACAGGGTAAATATGAACAAGTGGACATGACTTTAGAGAGGTGATAGAAGGCAACTATATGAACAATATTCGTCATAGAACGTATGGTCGGAATGCAAACGGCCAGCCGCTAGGTGGCATCCGAAATGGTATAAAAAGGGTCCGTCCTTGCACCCAACGGGTGTTAAGATTGTGGGGTTTTAGTCATTTAATTCAGTGTTCAATCCTTGAACCCCACAAACACTAACAAGCGAATAATCGCTTAAATGTGTAAACAGAGACGTAAGAGTTAAAAAAGGTTAACTACCCTTTATTTCTCAGAATAAATACGATCAGTTCCTAAGTCGGAACGTACAACAAAGCTTTCACTTGGGCTCGAACTTAAGACGAATAAGAAATTAAACTTAACTAAGCTTAACTAAAGCTAACTGAACATATCGCCGAAGCTATCGAGATTCTAAGTAGTTGGATTCTAAATCTTAACTAATTCGGCGAAGCCAAACAAGAGCCTAAAGTATGGCCGAACGTAGCAATAGCTAAGAGAGGCATAGCCAAAAGGCAAACACGCGGTAGTCAGAAACTCAGACTCTGTCTGTGGAAGTAAGTGAAACATTGACTTAAATACTACTCTTTACTCATTTGCATTAACAGCGTTTCTGAAATTACATTCTGGTAGCAAACTGTAAGCTGAAACTAGAGAGATAGAAAAGATGCATAAACTTAAAATAACTGTTAATAAAATTAGGATAAACTTTACAAGTGTATCAACAATGTTTTCAAAGATTAAATCGAACTAGTTCAAAGGAATAAACTAACTTCTCCTAAGGAAGATTTCCCTGCCTTTATTGCTCACACCAACTCAAAAAAAACTACAACTTCCAAAATAAAATAAAGTGATGCTTTGAAGAAAAATATAGCTTCAGAGAATAGATAAACAAGATTATGCAAATTTGTAAAGAATCTAAGTTTTCATCCAATAAATAATATCACCAGACTCACTCAAAAAATCAGAAATGGCAAATCAACTACAGAAAAAATGGTAATTGCTTTTCAGACAGTAGAGATTATGCTAAGGTTTTTCGAAGATGATCAATTGCTATATTTTTCCTGCGTACTCAGTAGCCAAGAGGTTAAAATCAAAATTTACAGATCCTTACATCGTGAGTTCGGGCAAGGTCTGACCTTTTGCCATCTCATCGTACGCCATCTTTGGTCCCGACCAAAAATGGTTCCTTTAAAACTTGCTCCGTGCAGAAAACCCTTTTGTTTTTCTAACATGCTTCCCAAGAGACTATAAAGGCAGTTTTAGGTCGTAGACCATTAATCAAAGTGATAATCTAATCTGATCTCAAAGACAACGGCATTTTCTACTGTGGATTGACGAGAGGATGGCTAGTTATACCAACTACGAGCACGATTTCCAGCGCGATTATTTCCAGCGCGATGGATTGGTGCAGGTGGTCCCATTGCTTGGCCATCAAAGATCAACGAATCCTTGTCGTGTTTGGATGTTTTCCTGTGGGGGCCATATGAAAAGCCTAATCTACGCGTGCATCTTTGGAATCAATATGGATCTAGTCGACAGGAACGCCGTTGTTGCCAGCGATACTCGGGAAATGCTTGGTGTCTTTGCAAATGCTCGTCAGTCGCTGTCCCGCAGGTGTGACGCCTGCATTACAACTGGCGGAAGGTCTTTTGAGTGCGTACATCAATGGCATTCCAGTTAAAAATTTCCTGTTAAAAAATTTTTGAAGTATCTCCTCTCATTCTTATGTTAATTCTTTAAATGTGCAAAAGTACCCTTTAACTTCTCCCCGCTTGCGCTCCGCCATGTATTCTGTGACGAATATTGCTCGTATAGCTGCCTTCTATCATCCCCTGCAAACATGTTCAGATTCACTCTGTATAATTAACTCTGCATCCAGGAACATGCGTTGAATTGCAGACCAAAAAGAAATTTAGATATCCGGCTGACAAAATATTGCTGCAATACATCACCATTAGTCATTTTTAAATAAAAAATATCGTATATATTTTCATTGGATTAAGGCACACGTGGTTATCAGTGGAAACGAGAGAGCAAATTCATTGTCTAAGGAAGCTGCTCTGAGGGATGGTGTAGAATATAATGATATCAGGGCATCTAGGAAAAAAATTATTACTATAATAAAAAATAATTCTATTTTAAAATGGGCCCAGAACTTGGAGACTACAAACAAGAGAATTAATTATTTAAAGGAGTTTAAAATAAAGAAAAAGATGAAATTTTTTAATGACATAGATGTTAATTAAATCCTGACTAACCATGGAAGATTTCCAGCCTACTTGGAAAGATTTAACTTCCAGGGTAATGCTAAATGCAAAATATGTGATCAATATGGGAAGCATAACACTTCGTTGAGAAATGTGTCCTTACACTTCATGTGATGGCAAAATGTGGAAAATTGAAAATTGAAGAATTAACCCAGAAATATGAAAGAATATGGAAGTACACGAAAGAGATTAGGCAAATGGTTAATAACAATAGAATTTTAATTGGAATTGAAGTCTGATGAACTATTTTGGAAGCGCTCTGACGTCTTGTTCTTTCTTTTTTTTTTCGTTGTAAGTTTGGTTTATCTGTAGTATGTTAGAGGGAGTTATGTAACGTTTTTTTTTCTTTTTGGTTTTTTCCTAACCAGTTTGATTTATAATTTTGTTTAGTTAATTTTGTCTGAATACTTTTACATGGCTTACAGCCATTTGTACTTGTTGTTTTTTATTTTGTTAGGTTTCATTTTTAGCCTTCTTTATTACTCAGGCCTTTGGCTTGGCTTCTCGGAGATTTAGTTAATTAAATTATTAGTCTTAGAATTAATTAAATTTTGGGATTTGAATTTATTTTAAATTTAGGGTTTATTTGGACACGGCCGGCTTGCTGGTTGCTTCGTTTGTTGTTGGATGGGTATGCTCCCTGAAGCTACATGCCTGACTTCGCCGGCTAGGCTATGGCTGACTTTGCCCTTGAGATGACCACCCTAAATGACCCCTATCTACACTCACTTCCAAAAATTAAGCACGGAGAGGAAAATGCTAATTTACGGAAGCCAATTAGAATTGAAGAGGATGCAATTCGCTGCAGAGGCAGATGGAAGTATGCAAATATGTTAGATAATAGCCAATCGTGCTTTCAAGCCAAGAAGTATGCAAAAAAGGCAATCTTATAAGAAGCAAGCTTTATGAAGGGTTACAGAAGTTGATTTTAAGTGCTATAGAAGGTGTTTAAAACTTTCGTACAATTTGTTTTCAAAACATACGTGTTTCTATCACTTCCAGAAGCCGAATGGAAGATTCTGAGTTCTGGCGTGCTGTGGGGCGCATCGAAGCAGGACAGTCGATCACAGATCTTGCTCTTTTATTCGGCGTTCATCAGTCTGTAATTTCATGTTTATGGAAACAATTCCAAACCACACAGACAGTTGTCCGAAGGCCCGTAGCCGGTCGCCCAAGGATTACAACCCCCGCGGATGATCGATATATTGTTATTGTAGCCAAGCGGAATAGCAGAGCGACCTCCACACGTGTGACATCTATTGTTACAGCGTCCATTGGTAAGGCGATATCTGCAGCTACTGTAAGGCGAAAATTACATATGAGTGGACTGTACGCCCGGGTACCTCAAGTTTGTGTTCCTCTATCCGTCCAGTCAAGAGGAGCCCGATTACAGTGGTGCCGGGAACATGTGAATTGGAATGTGTCTGACTGGGGCAATGCCATGTTTACTGATGAGTCAAGGTTTGCTCTGGAGCCAGATGACAAGCGTATAAGGATATGGCGTGAATAACGAACACGCAATCAGTCCCAAAACATCACCGAACATCGCGCATTACTAGGTGGAAGCATTATGGTGTGAGCAGGGATTTCATTAGGATATCGCACCGACCTGCACATCTTTAAACGGGGTTCTTTGACGGCTGTCCGGTATCGAGATGAAGTCCTAGAGCCCATTGTGAGATTGTACGCTGCAGCAGTTGGCTCTGCTTTTGTTTTAATGGACGATAACTCATGTCCCCATAAAGCTGATATCCTCAATGACTACCTGGAGATTGAAGATCATTGAAAATCTTTGGGATGCTCTCGATCGTGCTGTATTTTCACGTTTCAAACCTTCAGCCGCTCTTATTGAGCTGGAAACTGCTCTAAAGAAGAATGGCGATTGCTTAATTCTGCGGTGGTTGACGACCTAATTGAAAGCATAGTCACAAGGTGTAAACTTTGTATACAGATGAGGGGGGATAACATACCCTATTAATGTCCTTTTTTTCATTTTATGCTGTTTATTTTCACTTTATACATTATTCTGTTTCCAGTATAGTCTCCAGTATGTCATTATCTGATAACTTACAAAAATTTAATATTGTTTTCATTTTTGTATATAATTATTTATTTTGTTTTATGCATAAATATATATGCTACTTTCCTGCCGAATTTTGTGTCAATCAAAGCAGTATTTGTTCATTTTTTTGCATTTTACATCTTCGTGCTTAAATTTTGGAAGTGAGTGTACATTTCATTGCATTTCAGTTACCAGAAATTTTGATTCTTTGTCCTACATCCTCTGTCACCAGCTCTTCAGAATTTACACAAACACATCCTCGCTTCAACACAGACCGAATGTCTAAAAAGAATCTTTTATGATAAAGAGACTCGTACCTCTCTTCCTCCACATACTGTGATCCAGGCCAATTATTGTTTGTAGTTTTATTTGTTATGCAGCTATGAGATTTAGCTGAATTGAGAGTATATTGTGCAAGTGATTTTGGCAATGATTTTCTGGTATCAAGAAGAAACTGTTTTGATTTATGTATCTATGTTCTGTTTAAGCAGTTCAAGTTAATTACCGTGCTTTTTATAATTGGTTATTATAAGCGGTTTATATCTTCGTGGTGTTCGAAGTCATCATTAAGAGATATATAAGCAAACAGACATCCTGCAACAATATGTGAAATCAGCTATTAAATATAAATAACTTACTTCAAATAAAAAAAAAAACAAATTATGGAAACTTTTCAAGTAAGACAAAACTTGAAAATAAGTAATTATAACCTATTTACTTCCTGTCATTCTTAAATTTTTCGTTGATGCATACAGAAAAAATGCATAGTATGTTTACATGAAAATATTAGTAAATTAATAAATAATAAAGATAAGAAGAAATTAATAATAATTAACTATAATAATTTTTTACTAAAACTTAATACTTGATGGCGTTTCGATTCCAATAAAATTTGTAACCTTATAAGGTATTTCTCCCACCTTCTTAGCATGCCTTCGTGGTGTAATGGTCAGCACACTTGACGCGTACTCCAAAGGTCCGTAGTTCGAATCCCGGCGAGGGCATTGCTCATTTTTTATGTCTTCTGCTTCCAAAATAACCTAAGGTCTCAATAACTTCAGAGGCAAATTACTAAAAACTTTCTTCATTACTGAAAGCAGATGCTCATGAGTGAATAGGGTTATTTTCTGCTAAGGAAAAAGCACCGTTTACATATAAATGCAATCCTAAACAGTTACTAACACAGCTAAACCCGAACTCTAAACACACACACAAGCTAAACACACACTAAACAATGGTTACTCTTATTGCAAAAATTCGTAACTGAAAAGTGTTTATCTTTTGAAAATATGAATAAAAATTAATGAAATATGTATCTTCAAATTTTTCAGTAAGATTTGTATTCCACTGTAAATTAAATAGGTTCATTTGTAGATTTTCTAGTGGATTCGTTATTGATGTTTCTTTTTAATGGTGATCAAAGTAATGTAAATTTCGGACTCCACAACATTAAAATCTAAATATTTCTTGAAACTGTTTTAAGGCTACCTTTCTTGCTTAGTTTGGAGATTTTTCACTTGATTTAATAGAGCTGGATTTACGGTATAGGGAATGTAGGAAAGACTTTTACTCTCATTGCGCGCCCGACAACTGCAATTTAAGATCTTTAACACAAGCGTAAATGTTAGTGGTAATTCTATTCTTTACTCGAAGTTCTTCACTGAGAATAATTAAATGGTCGGTTAAATCAACAAAAATATGGAATTTATTATCGATGTATTATTTCGTAGCCCGTCGATGGCTTTACTTTTCGCGTCATGAAAATTTATATTTTATTTATTAAACCAAGAAACCGTTTTAATACAGCTCTTCGACTTGACCACCTCACCCCGCCAACCTGGTACACAGGCTTACAATGCTTCTACAGAGGGTGAATCTGAACAAGGAGGCAAAATTTTACGGGGTAATAGAACGCAGCTATACGACCAATATTCGTCACAGAACATATGCTCGGAACGCAAGCGATGAGAAGTTAGAAGGTACTTTTTCACTGAAACATTTATAAGGTATTACTCTCGCCTTCTTCGCATGCCTTCGTGGTGTAGCGATCTGCATGCTCGACGCGTAACCGAGAGGTCCGTGGTTCGATTCCCGGCGAAGGCGTTGCCCATTTTTCATGTCTCCTGCTTCGTAATAACCTAATGTCTCTACAACTGGCGCCTGAACTAAAAAGGTTGTGGATAAGGATTCTCCACCGCCAGGATTTGGCGATTGGTTCCCCAAAACCCCAGTCGCCGTTTAAAAAGGGGAGTATATAAGGTATTTCTCCCGCCTTCTTCGCATGCCTTCGTGGTGCAGTGGTCTGCATGCTCGACGCATAACCGAGAGGTCCGTGGTTCGATTCCCGTCGAAGGCGTTGCTAATTTTTCATCTTACCTGCCTTCAAATAAATACCTAATGTCTCTACACATTTAAAAAATTAACACAAGTATGAGAAGAGATACTTCAGAGCACATTTTATGAACAGGAATGTAATTTATGTACATGCTCAAAGGAATTGCTCAAAATACTTTCCGCCAGCCGTCATGAAGGCTTCACAATTGCGAGATAGGGGCTGACACTCATTTGTGAAGACACCAGGCATTTCCGGAATATCGCCGGCCACAACGACTAACTTGACGACTAGATCCATATCCGTTTCAACGGGGCATTCGTAGATTAGGATTTTCATATGGCCCCACTGGAAAAAATCCGAACACGAGAGATCCGGTGATCATGGTGGCCAACAATGGGACCACCTCGAACAATCCATCGCGCTGGAAATTTCGTGATTCTTATAACCAGACATCGTCTCGGAAATCTACGTTAGAAAATGCCATTGGGTGCAAGGACCGACCCTTTTTATACAATTTATAATGTCACCTAGCGGCTCGCCGTTTGCGTTCCATCCAGTCTTTTATGATGAATATTGCTTGTATAGCTGCGTTCTATCACCCCGTAAAATTTTGGCTTCTTGTTCAGATTCTCCCTGCATATTTTCTTCCTTCGATAGTTTGCGATTCATATTTCTATGCTTCTAAAGTTATTAGTACTGTATTTACAACTAATGCATATTCGAAATGCATTTGCCAGGCGTGTAAAATTGCTTCGGGAGCCGACGGCCGACCTTCAGTCTAAATCCACTGTTATTAGAATATTCGGCAAAATAGCACAATGAAATATATTTTAAGGAGTGAAGTAAAATAAAGGAAGCAGTGACATAAAAATAACGTTCAAGAGTGATCGTCATTATTTTGATGTAAAAGGATTATAAAAGTGTTACCAGTGGTGAGAGTTTTATAAGTTCTGCAACAGTGTATTTCTGATATGTATCCTCGTCGCTGTTACATTGGAAAGTTAGCTGCAAAGAAAAAGATAAAAAAAGCAAATAAAAAATATGAAAGCTTTCAGATTTTATATTACGCCCAAACGGGCTCTTTTTAACGTTTTGCGTGTTACCTTTATTTCTTAAATATCATGTTCTGCATACTTAAATCGCAAAAATTCAATTGAACATCAATATCGCAAAATATTTAAAAACAGCTTACCTTTAGAATTTCTTATAGACAGTCTCGTGCGATGGACATAATTTTTTTTGTACAGTGTTGCCACTGCTCCTCTTAAAATTGTTGAGTTTGTTAATCAAAAATTCATTGAAGTTTTATAAAATAGTAGATATAAAATTAAAAATATCTGGCTTCAGGTGCGCAGGTTCGGGTGGAGGACTAACGTTATTCAAAATGTGATGGCTGTAGGTACCGCCGTTTTTTCACAATGTGAGAAACATACATACATTCATGCAGATTATTAATTATTTAATTTCTTTAAATACAATACAGGGCGATAATATTTGCTGGCAACAATTTAAAAAGTGATTCGTCGTTTACAGCGAAACGCCACAAAATGCAGTTTTGAGACTAATAGCCTTTCTGGGCTAACGCCCCTTTGGGCTAAAAATTTTCAATTTTCAAAACGACAATTACCATGACGACCATGAAGTTTGATAGTGATACGATGAATTTATTAAATGTGGCTAAATTTCGCTAAATTTCTTTTAAGCATGCTTATGCTTTCATTACATTCTAATGCCGCAGAATTTTAGCATTTTTGAAACACGTTGGTTTTTGTGATTTTCTTATAACTATGGTATGGAAAATCGTATGGAAATCGTATGGAAAAGTCATCTTTTCCATACGATCAGCTCTTCCGCAAAGTCCATATTTCAGACCATTTGTATCCAGTACTTGTACATATTCCATATTTATACAGTCCATATTTATTTTGTAGAGTTTTTCTTAGTTTGAATAACAAATTTATTTTAAGTTTGATACCTTTGTACGGTTTTAGTTTAAACTAACAAAGTTTTATGTTAATTTCTCTTTCCTATGAATTCTTATTTCAACTTCCCGTTAGAAAGAGCACTTGATTCAGCTTTATGCTAATTTGAAGTGGAGCCAAGTTTTGTATTTAAAGGTTAGCAAGAAACTTCTCAGGGTGAGAGAGCTTTTAGTCTCAGACCACTTCGGCTCTGTCGACGTTCCCCTGACTAGCTAGTATTTAATTCTAAGCCTTAGCGCTGTTACGCTATTACTTATTGAAATAATCTAGGTGCGTTAGTATTAGCTAAATCTTGCTACGCACCGTTGGTCGTTTAGCATGTGAGGTTTTAGTTAAACTAACAAAGTTTTAATTTTAATTTGAATCATTCTATCTCTTCTCAGTTTCAACTTCCCGTCAGAAGAAGCGCGCGTTTTCAGCTTATGCTAATTTGAAGTAGAGCCAACTTATATTTAAACCAGAGGTAGAAACCTCTCAGTGTGAGAGAGCTTTCAGTCTCAGATCGCGGTCATTCTATTCGACGTTCGCCTGACCAGCTAGCAACTAAATTCTAAGCCATCGTGCTTGATACGTAATTGCTTATTGAAATAAATCCAAGTGCGCTAGTATAAGTAAATCTTGCTATGCACCATTTAGTTAGAGGCCAACTCCGCGTAGAGCTCTGTGAGCAAAGATTAATTTAATTTCTATTTAGCTTTAGTTTAAATTTAGCTGATTGTTCATTTTAGACCCAAGTGTGGTCTTAACTTTCTGTATCCCTCCCGAGTTGGGAAGTGGTTGTAAATAATATTGATTTAATAAAAGAGGATTTTAAATCCCTTTCAAGTGCAGTTATTCTACCACTTAAGCACAGAATCTACAACCAGAACATAGCTGCATTCAGCTACCTGTTCCAGATCTGGACTTAAGGACTTTAAGGAGTTACTTTAAGATGTTTGCCAAGACTACGCACAGAACACTCAGTCCTGACAAGCATAGAGGGCAACCTCGCGTTCACGGCTCTGCGAGCATCGACTACTTAATTTCTATTTAACTTTATTTTAAATTATTTGATAGTTCAGTTTAGACCCAAGTGTGGTCATTATTTTGTGTTATCCCTTCCGAGTTGGGAAGGGGCTGTAAATAGTGGTTTAAATAAAATGTAATTTTAAACCCTTCTTACGTGCAATTATTCTACCACGTACATAGAACATAGTTGCATTCAGCTCCCTGTTGGAGACCAGGACTTTGACACTGTTACGACTATGTTCACCAAAAGTATGCACAGAACACTCAGTACTGATACCTTTCCTAAACCTCTCAAATTCCCCTCGCATTTTCTCGCCAGAATATGAATTTAAAATTAAGTGAAGTGAATATTTAATTGGGTAAATCTCTGAGTTTAGTCAGAGGTTGTTTTCTCTAGCCAGAACACGTTTCGTTTCTGTATCGCTGTTACGCCAGTAAGCCTTTTGGCCATTTCGGATTATCATCACCCCTGTTAAGTTTTCGTGAGTCAACCTGTTAGGCGTAAATTAACGTGCTAATCCAGCGCTATTCCATTTTAGATTCGACTTGAATTACATTCTACATTTAAGTTCGCACCGCAAGTTGGCGGTGTTTTTGTAACGCGTGAAGGTCGTTCCTTTCTGTTAAAACTTTGAATTAATAAAGGGTTACTTTTCACCTTTCTTCTACGCTGGTAATTTATTCACTCCGTGGCGTAAATGCGCCTCGTGGAGGTGTTCTTCTCAAGACGGTTAGTGTGAAGTAGCGACACCAGTTCTGCCAATGGCGATGTGTTGGTGCTTCCCACACTTAGTCCTGTCCTGTCCTGTGCGAGAATTCGCCAGGTTCATCGCAGGATCTAGAGATATTTTATGTGGAGTAGTACAGACAGATCTTACAACTTAAAGTAAAGCAGGGAGATGTTCTTTACTTTGCTTAACCTCCATGACATTGGTCAACTTTGAGAGCTACGGTTCCTGCAGACATGAGTTTAAAGAAAGGAGCAGTTTCATCAATATTAACAATGTCTTGTAATTCATATCTGTTCGTTTTAGTGGATAAATTCTTCAACCAATTGTGGGTACCGGCGAAAGGTAGCTCTTCTGACTCCTTATAATGATTAGTATATTTGCCAGAGTGCATACTACTTACTGCATTTTGAAATCAAACATACTTATTACAATTACGAGGAGCTCTTTGCAAATATATATATATAATATAACTGTTCCATTATTGTAATAAGACTGCGGCATTATTATAATAAGATGACCTGATGGAAAGAAAGTTGCCACAGATTGACGATAATTCTCTGCATTATAACTACGCAAGATGACACTCGAAGAACACTCATAACGATAAATTCCACACATAATTTTATTCCTTGATAATGCACATCATCACTGTGTGTGCGTTATGCACCCCCAAATTTGTACAGTTTACATTTCTTAAACAACATTTTCTTAAAGAAAACTGGAAACGTAAACTCTTAAACGGTGGATAGCGGCAGTGAATAGAAGCGAAAGTGAAGAGCGAAGAAGAGAGAGTTGCGACGCAGTTACCTTTTTATACCGAATTCCTTTTCAGATCACATGACAGATTAATGTCCAGAAGTCGGGTTCAAATTTCTTGGATAAGTGCGCAGTACAGATTGGATGACGGATCTTTTACGTTTAATTGGAAAAATTATTGCTGTGTTTTTTTAGAATGAAAACAGGAGTTAAAGGGCTATTACTAATTCATTATTTGAAAGATTCTGAAAAGTAGACATTTTATATTTAAACACCGAAATCTGGAGAATGTCGACTTTCACCGGTGAATGTCAACATTCACAGTGTCGCTTGGTGTATGTCCGAAATATTTCCCAAATACTCTTATTTCTGACTAACACCGGTGAATGTCGACATTCACCCTCTACTAATGGTGAATGTCGAATATATGAGAATATTATATTTTCTTCTCCGTCATTCAGTCGCGAAAAAACACACGATACATTCAAAATGAGAAAGGAAAATAATATAAGTTAAAAAACTTACTTAATTATACAGTACGTAGTAAATGAGAAAATAAAATAATAGTCATAAAAAACTTACTAAATTATGTGATTCAAATCTGATTCATTGCAACAACTTAAACTGTTATGAGACTTTGAATTGCCCGAGAGGCCCTCGCTTTTACAACTGCATTTATAGGAAACGGCCAGTCGCCTCTCTTTTCGCCCTACACCAGAGCATATCTGTGACTGTCGACATACACCGGTGAGGGTCCGAATGTACAAGAATGTAATGCAATATTCGATCTTTCACCGACGTGTTTGGCGAATGTTGACATTCTCCGGTGAAAGTCGACATTCTCCAATTTCGGTCTTTCACGGCAACATATATATATGTATAATTCATGGATAGCATAGAACAGTTAGTGTAGTGAAGTATAGTCCTCGTGACGTGAGGAACCTGCTACCGAGGGTTTGTCTAGTCGAGAGTTCGAGAGCATTCCAACGTGTTGTTGGATGGAAAAGATCTTCAGACTGAATTAGCCACGCCTCCTTAATTTTCAGTTGTATTTTACATCCTCTGATTCGTTATATCTGGAACGAGATCAGAGGAAAAACAAGATCATTGGTTGGTGAGCCCTCCTGAAATCGAGAGGTTTTGACGACAAACAGACACAGTACAGAACGCTAAAATCTCTTCACACTGGTCGTGAAGTTATGTCGCTCGTACCGTCAATTGGAATGAATTATTGCGTCTGCGATGTCAGAACCATGTCCTGTGACACATCTAAAACCTCGGAAACAGTGACTTCCGGGGACCGAGCACACAATTTTATCATCTCTGTGTGGTTCGCCGCAGACTCTTCAACGGTTTCAGGAAAGCCTTTTGATTCTCTATTTATCATATGAAATGAGATTCCAAGCCGATGTTTAAACTAATATTTATTAAGACGGATTAAGATTGTTTCTTGCCACCGAATGCAACTTCAATGCTACAACTTACGGACGATGTGTAGTCAGGAGCTTAAAGTGTGATTATACGATGCAACTAACTGTTACTCTACTAGTAATTGAAGTAAATCTAAGAGCGTTAGTATTAGCCAAATCTTGCTACGCACCATTGATCATTTAGAGGCCAACCTCACGTTTATAGCTCTGTGAGCAATGATTACTTAATTTATATTTAACTTTAGTTTAAATTATTTGATTGTTCAAGTTAGACCCAAGTGCGGTCATTATTTTCTGTATCCCTCCCGAGTTGGGAAGTGGCTGTATATAATTGTGGTTTAATAAAAGAGGATTTTAAATCCTTCTTACGTGTAGTTATTCTACCACAGAACATAGCTGCATTCAGCTCCCTGTTCAAGATCAGGACTTAGTTTACTTCACGAATATGTTCGCCAAGAGTATGCATAGAACACTCAGTCCTGACAGCTGGTCTATCAGATGGTGTTGAAGAGGAAGATAAAAAGGAGATTTATCGATAACTGGCTAGGAAGTTCGAAATTTCCTTAATGTGATATAGACCATTTTCAGTCACCCAATGAGGATGTTGTTACACGCGAACATCCAGGCAATGACGAAATTATGAAAGGAATTAAAACAAGAAATGCCGATTTCGAAAATTCGTTTTTTAATGCTGTTGAAAATGTCGAAGAAACATAGCACATGAAAAACTGCGATGCTTGCCTTTGATGAATTTTTAAACTCACTTCCAAAAGTTAAGCACGCAGAGGAAAATGCTAATTTTCGTAAGCCAATCAGAATAGAACAGGATGCAATTCGCTGCAGAGGTAGATGGAAGTATGCAAATATATTAGGTAACAGGCAATCGCGCTTTCATGTCAAGAACATCTTTAAACGGGGTTCTTTGACGGCTGTCCGGTATCGAGCTGAAATCCTAGAACCCATTTTGTGATTGAACGCTGCAGCAGTCGCCCCTACTTTTGTTTTAATGGACGATAACGTATGTCCCCATATCGCTGACATCGTCGATGGCTACATAGAGAGTGAAGGGATTGCGGTATGGCGTGGCCAGTATATTCGCCCTACCTTAATCCCATTGAAAATCTTTGGGATGCTCTCGGCCGCGTTCTATCTTCACGTTTCCCACCTCCAGCCACTCTTATTGAGCTGGAAACTGCTCTACAAGAATAACGGCGATTGCTTAATTCTGCGGTTGTTGATCACCTAATTGAAAGCATGGTCACAAGTTGTAAACTTTGTATACAGATGAGGGGGGATCGCGTAGCCTATTAATGTCCTTTTTTTTTCATTTTATGTTGTCGATTTTCACTTTATACATTATTCTGTTTAAGTCTCCAGTATGTCATTATCTGATAACTTACAAAAATTTAATAATGTTTTCATTTCTGTATATAATTATTGATTTTGTTTTATGCATAAATATATATGCTACGTTTCTGCCGAATTTTTTGCCCATCAAAGCAGTATTTGTTGACTGTTTTGCATTTTACATCTTCGTGCTTAACGTTTGGAAGTGAGTGTATTTACACAAACTAAAGAGCTTCACTAGAGGTCGAGTGGCTAAGACAACTGAATGCTGGTAGTTTCGACTCGGATTCAAAGCCTGGTGAACGATGAAGCTGCATGGTTGGTTTTCGCAGTTTACCCATGTGTAACTAGAATATGAGACAGTTTTCTTTAGAAAGTCTTCCACGAAGGCATGTCACAGGTTAAGCATAATGTACAGTTTCCCATTATCAAAATCCTAGTTTAAGCTCGCAAACCGCAGAACCGAAAGTGATGGAATCTTCTCAAATGTTCAACAAAAATATGCGAAAATATTCCTCTAATCTGCAATTCGCCGGAAGAAAATTACAGACTTGGTTAATAAAAGTTAAAATAATGTTACAAGCGATATTTTTCAATTTAATATAAATGGCAGCTTTTGTAATCCTTTTCCATTTCGGCTATTATTATTACCATTACTTCTGTCAATATTTTTAAGGGCACTTAAGTTCGTTTAATTTGTTCACACGTAGTTTGAACTGAGAATTATTTTTTCGGTTTGAGTTTACTGCCCTTCGCACTTCAAAAAAAAAAAAAAAATTCTACGAAATATTAAAGCAATGGTGTGGTGGTGCATTTGATTATGGCAAAGCACACGAGGGCTATTTGCCTAAGGGAAGGAATGCCTACGTGGAGGACTTTCTAAAAGGAACTGGCTCGTATATACGTTACACACAAGGTAAACAACGAAAACGCTCATGCAGCCAACCCGTTCGCTGAGATTCGAGCCCCGACCGAACTACCAGTGTTCAGCCACTTTGCCGCTGGTTGAGTATTAAAACAGTAAAAGAGGAAATAAAATAGAACAATATACCATTATAAAATGCCATTGATTTATTTACTTTTGCCTTCCTAATCGGTATAATTATCGATGACGTTAACGAAATCATGAGTTACTTTTACAGTTATCGTGTTTATGTAAAGAGATAGCAGCGCCACTCTCTTGCATAGCGCTGTTCGATACAGTTTGCTTTTACTTGTAACATATTTGAGTTTAAAAAATTTCAAACTATTTCAGCTGATTTATCGAGATTTCAATTTGTTGCTTAGCTTTTGGAAACCAAATGTATATTACTGAGTTAACTGTAATTGCAGTTACATTGTCATTGCAGAATTTATAATTACAGTTACATTGAAACTGAACAAACGATATTAACAGTTATACTGTAATTGCAATTCCTTGCAATTACGATTTGATTACAATTGAAAATGTAATTGCAGTTACATTATAGTTGGATTATTAATACTTACAATTACATTGTAAATAAATTATTAATCAGTTACATTATAGTTGGATTATTAATACTTACAATTACATTGTAAATAAATTATTAATCAGTTACATTTTCATTTTTTCTTCTTCTTCTTTTTTTTTT
>KK121919.1:43213-114709 GCA_000611955.2 Stegodyphus mimosarum | reverse complement strand
TTTTTTTTTTTTTTTTTTCAATTTCATTCTAAACAAATTCCTAATCACTTACATTTTCATCAACTTGGTAATCACATTGTAAATCAATCATTAATCTGTTTCATAACAGTAAATTTTATTTAATTATTTATTAAATTTAAACAATTCATTGCGCCATTGCTGCAAGGAATGAAATTTAAATTATAGTAAAAGGTAATTATTTAAAATAGTAATTTTAAGATAAAAATTATAATTAATTAGCATTAATTTGTTTACACAATTTCTGTTTAAATTATAATTTTATCTTAAAATTACTATTTTAAATAATTACCTTTTACTATAATCATTAATCTGTTATATTTTCACTGATTTTGCAATTAAATTGTAAACCAATATTTTTTTTATTGGCAGGCTCTAGCCATTTTTAAGCTTTCGAAACTACTAAGACCAGAAATGTTGGCCATTTTATTATAGAGGCATCTTATAGGCGACCACCATTACCTCCGATGAGGTGATAAACAATCAGCTTCACTAACCACTTTACAATCTGTGTGTCTTTTAAACCAATATTAATCAGTTACATTTTCATTGATTAATGCTTCACTCTGGTGGAATTAATATGTTGACAAGTGCACTATTGAACCAACTGCAAGAAATGATTTTAATTTTATCTGAAATTATATTACAATTCCAATAACATAATTTCATCTGTAGTTTAAAAAATATTCGAGTTACGATAAGAGCAATGCATCTTCTTGCTAGTCATGATATATTCAGATTAATTCAGATAATATTAATTCATTTTCAAAAAGAGAGTGAAGCAGCTAGTGCTATGTAAACAATTCAGTTAACCTGCAGTGTTATCTTGTTGTTGTTGTTGTTGTTACTCATGCTCACTTGTCTGACAAAGACAGCCCAAGCCCACGAAATTTCTCGTGTCAAGGAGCCTGCCGTTCGCATCAGCCTTGAGCACCTAACAGGTGACAGAGCGATTTGGCTCAGTTCCGCCCCCAATTTTGATGAAGAGCACCCCAGACGGACGAGTCTGAGAGTCTCTGCTCTCTTTCCTACCACCAACCTCTCGAAAGGACGTCCGGCTCGCCGCATCTTTAGAGTGCCCCCATGCGGCACAGTTTACATTTACAAACATTTATGCCTTCTCCCAGATACGAACCCGGGCCCATCGGCACGGTAGTCAGCGATGGTAACCACTATACTGGTTGAGCGGCGAAACATTTTGTAGGGTACTAGAAGACTATACATTTAGACTAACGTGGGAATGCTATATAGCTTCTGTATATTTGGAAAGTGAAAAAATATATAATATAATTCTATTAGAGCATTTCGTATCTTTAATTGATTACTCATTTCATGAATTAAATGTATAAGGTATTGCCGCCCCCAATTTTGATAGAGAGCACCCCTGGGGGGACGGATCAGAGGGTCTCCCACCCCTCTCCCCTTCCACCAAACCACACGAGAGGACTTTCGGCTCGCCAGAGATTTAGAGTGCAGCCATGCCACACCGACACTTTACATTAACAAACATCCATGCCTTCTCCGGGATTCGAACCCGAGCCCTTCGGCACGGCAGTCAGCGACGCTAACCACTGTACCGGTTGGGCAGCCGCAGTGTTATCTTACTTTCTTCAGCTGCAAAAGAAGGGAAACCTTTTTCTCTCTCTTCAGACCAGAATTACTGAATCAGCAGAAATATCTTCGAAAAGTCAATGGCATTAAAATTTTGTAACGCATTTTATTCGCACATTTTTCAAATTGAAATGTTGTACTCGTTACTATTTGGCAGGATAATTCATCTAAATACGTCGCATTTTCTCTCATTATTATCAAGAATGTTTGTGAAAAAATAAATGCATTTTGTGACAATGAAGTAGTTTCATTTGAATACACTGATGGAGTACTGAAACGAATTGTTGATACTGATTTAGATACAGACGTCTCTAAGCGCAAAAGAAAAGCACATTTCTTTTTTAAAAATTTTACGTAATTGTAAATTGTCATTGCAGATTTCTATAACTATTTGGGTTGATTTAGTTGCATTGTTACTTTTACGCATTTTTGTAATATTGTGTATTGCTTTATTTAGTTATTAGCGAAAGTCCCCGGGGAGAGTTAAATTAGATTGAGAATAATGCATCTAACAACAGAGAGGACGGTACCGCTGTAATCCTCCTCTAATAACGATGCAAAAAATACTATTCATAGCCATACATTTTTCAGTCTGATGAGATATGGAACCCATATAAAACGTTTCCATAGAAAGATAAACTAATTATATCAGCAACAATGGCACGCAGTTTTTAACGATTTTCGTCTTTCTAACCAAATGGTCGTAAAAGCTCAAGTTCCTTCCAATATTTCACCTATATTCAATTTTAGTTGATTCAATGCGACAAAAAATTGATGATAATTGATCACAAATCAACAACGCGAACAAACACACACACATTCTTCTTTATATGTCTAGATTTCGTAAATCTTACAAATTTTTGATTAGCATTCTCTACGATTTCAAAGCGAGCAGTAGCAACATTTTTTGAAGTAAAGCATTTTTATATCCAACGCACGAGACTGTTGCCATTTGGAAAAATGAGTGCGAAAATGAGCGTTTTCAGAGTTTTTAATTAATGTCTCTGATATTAGCTATTTTTTTTCGGGGGGGAAAAGAAGTGGACGTCGACATTTCCCGGAACCCAGAAAAGAATTGTAGAAAGTTTACTGATGATAGCTATAGTAGTAACTGATTTAGTCCTGAACAAATACAAAAACAGACATTTTTCTTTATATAGATTTTATGCTTTCAAGATAATAATTTTACTGTTTATTTTATTTGTAACTGACTTTGTTACCACATTTTTTGTTTAGAGAATTGCTTTTCCTTATTCAGGGTAGTAAATATTTCAACTCTAAGCCCAACAACGTTTAAATCATAAAACCAGCTCAGCTAGAAAGCGAGATAAAAGCGCAAATACTCTTAACAGAGCTTGGTGATAAGGAAAACATTCTTTTTTAGCAGCAGCAGCGATTTTGCCCGAAGCTTCTAGAAGCCCGTACAATCCATATATATATATATATATGTTACGGTGAAACACCGAAATCTAGAGAATGTCGACTTTCACCGGTGAATGTCAACATTCACACAGTCGCATGGTGTATGTCCGAAATAATTTCCAAATACTCTTATTTCTGGCTTACACCGGTGAATGTCGACATTCACCATGTACTAATGGCGAATGTTGAATATATGAGAATATTATATTTTCTTCTCCGTAATTCAGTCGCGAAAAAACACACAATACATTCAAAATAAGAAAGGAAAATAATAGAAGTTAAAAAACTTACTTAATGATACAGTACGTAGTAAATGAGAAAATAAAATAATAGTCATAAAAACTTACTAAATTATGCGATTCAAATCTGATTCATTGCAACAACTTAAACTATTATGAGACTTTGAATTGCACAAGAGGCCCTCGCTTTTACAACTGCATTCATGGGAAACGGCCAATCGCCTCTCTTTTCGACCTACACCAGAGCATATATGTGGTTGTCGACATACACCGGTGAGGGTCCGAATGTACAAAAATGCAATGTTATATTCGATCTTTCACCGACGTACTTGGTGAATGTTGACATTCTCCGGTGGAAGTCGACGTTCTCCAATTTCGGTCTTTCACAGTAACATATATACACACACGACTCCCACAGTTAGAAGAAATTAGTTGCTGATCAGCTGTGAGACTTGATGATGAGTCAAAAATAATTACCGGAACTATGTTTTAGAACTTGCTACGTGAATGAGTTTGGAAATTTAGGCTATTTCTAGTGAGGCAAAAAGGATTAACTTGATGTTCGTTTTGTCCTTAAGTTATTTACAGCTATTCATTTTGCTGTGTATCATCATTAATATTTACGTTTTGTTATCCCAAAACAATAAATGTAATTTCATCTTTAATTTGAAATAAAGAATTGAAAGAAAAGAAAGGTACTAGCCATCAACACGATTTCTGCTGCATTTCTACAACAGTAAGCAGACAAATACAAAATGCTACCATCAGCTTCCTCTATTCATTAAGAAGATAATGAAGACTATTCTGTACTTACTCTGAAAAGATGGAGTCCCAAATAGAGCGACTGTCGAATTGCTTCTTCATCAATGTTCCGTAGAGAATATATTCGAAAAGCTGCTTCTTTTATCAGCTGAAAATTTTTCCAGGTATACTGCCTCACATTTCTTTCATCTATTCCTAACGACGGTTCCAACTTTAGAAAGAAAGAAGTAAAAAGTATAGTCATTTCAGTATTAGAAGTTACATCAGTACTAATTTCTTCATGAGAAATAAGTTGTAGGGATTTATATTTATTTTAAATGACCAGTTACATTTAATTTGAAGTTACTTTCCTATAAGCCTTCATTCCCCTAATTGTCAGATTTGGTAGCGGGCGTAAGAAATGAAAATTCTACCAGTGGAAGAATAAGTTAAATATCGACGTTCCAGTAGAGAGAGAGAGAGAGAGAGTTCGGGAAATTGCCCTGCGTGCTTATATGCAAACTTCTGTTTAGCAGTTACTGCTGGTTAGGCGTGGCTTAATCGCTATTATCTTGCTGCCACTAGACTCATTTACGCGCTGTAGGCTACAGGATTATATGAGCCCTGTAGTGCAATTCTAATATTTGTGAACATCTTAAATTCTTAAGTTTGATTCTACTGTTTCAGTAACCGCCCAAGTTGAGGCGTAGTATGTTTGCGTCAAGTTGAAGCATTGTAAATAAGTTAAAGAGTTTAACCCTTCCTCAGTGCAATCACTATCTCTCAAGATTCTACTCAACAGAAGGACAATAGAACTTTACAAAGTCATAAATATTTCGGTAAAAATATATTTACGGGTGCACCTTGGCGATAATTGGCGATACATGGACACCGAGTTTGTGCAATTTTTTTACTTGTTATTTTGGCTTTGTGTAGCAGCAGTTTTTGTGCCAAAAATCATCACTACGATACAGCCTTTCACTCGCCGCTATGTCGCCAAATTAGTAAATTTATCCCATTCTGCGGTGCAGTATGTGATAAAAGGCTTTAAAGAAGAAAATAGGATCGAAAATAATGTAAGAAGACGTCGTCCGGCGAAGTTAATACAACGTGATCGGAGACTTACAGTCAGAAAACTTGTGAAAAGTCCCGTTCGGGTGGTGTGAAGATATCTGCAGAATTTACTGGACATTTTTCTGCTTCAATTTCACCTTAAATTATTCGACGGGTACTGAGATCAGCTGCATTACATAGACACTCTGTTCGAAGAAAATATTTGTAAGTGCAAAAAAAAAACAGAAAGCTTATTTCTTCCCTTCTCAAAATCAATGGTAAACAAGCCCGAGACGTATTGGAACCCTGTCTTATTTGTGGATGAAAGAAAATTTAACATTTTTGGTTCCGATGACCACATAATTTTACGGAGAAGAAAAAAATGAAGAACGCAATCCCAAAATCTTGGTTGCTCGTACAGTAAAGCATGGCGGTGGAGGTGTCTTTGTGCGGGTGTGCATGTCAGGATTAGGATTAGGAAATTTAGTATTTACTGATGACATAATGAACCAAACTCTTTATTTACATATTTTAAAAGATAATTTAAGGAAAGAGAGCTGGAGTTTGGAGAATAATATGACTATAAACTTGGGGAAGACTACTAGTAAGTATTTTATTTTAAATAGACAGCCTTCCACTTCTGATCTTGTTTATAGAGGTTCTTCCTTGCAGCATAATGATGTTTCAACTTATATGGGTTGCATCTTTGATAACAAACTGAAATGGACTAAGGTTGAATACGTCATCTCAAAAGCCAGGAAGAATTTTGAATTCGTAATCAAAAGGTTAAAAAGCACCTGAAATTTTTGTTTAGATGTTATTACGAGTTTAAACTTTATCAAATCTTCTCGCTGTAAATGTTTCAAAACACGGGCTAATGTTAGTCGTTCTGGACTATGAAGCTTTTACGAATATATCCAAACTTAAAATGGAACACGTGAAATATACACCAAAGGTAATTTTGATGTGATATGTGTACCTACCTTTAATATATTAGCCGTGCTGTTTTCCGGATCCTCCACAACTGTCAACTTCAATATGATATTGTGACCATAGCCTATCTTACGAAATTTAATGAGAAGGTCCATCCAGTCGAAGGCAGATGTATCCCAGTTTTTTCCCATTGCTAATGGCCAGCCCCCAAGTTTCTCTTCCAGAATCCACTTCAAAGAGTCATTGCCCATATATTCGTAGTGGTCTGCCGGTAGAAAAAGGTAGGTGAAGAAAAACAAATTAAGCACAAATATTATTTGCATACATTTACTGTTACAACAGTTAATTTCTGCTTTACTTTGTATGCGACGTTATCCTCAAAAGCGCGCTTTTTTATGCTTTTCTTCTTTTGAGTAATTTAAAATAATAGCCTTTTTAGTCCAAAGGGGCAGTTTGCCCAAAAGGACTATTAATTTCCTTTTGGCATTTTGTGTTGTTTCACTTTTCAAATTGTTGTCATCAAATATTATCCCCCTGTATTAAATTTATAGAAATTAAATAATGATAAATCTGCATAAATGTTTGTATGTTTCTCGCATGACGATAAAACAACGGTGCCTAAAGCCATCCAATTTTGAATGACGTAGTCCTCCAGCGAATATGGACATCTGGAAGCCCAAATTTGAAATTTGGAATTCGTTTTATTATTGATTTCACATTCTGTAAAACTTTAAAGAGTTTTTTATTAACAAACTCAAGAATTTCAAAGCGAGCAATGGCAACATTGTACAGAAAAAACATTTTTATCTCAAGCCCGTGAGGCTGTGTACCGGAAATTCTAAAGATATATTCATTTTAAAATTATTTTGCGATATTGTTGTTTACGGCTTAAGTGCGAAGAACATGCTATTTAATAAATAAAGGTAACACACAAAATGTTTAAAAAAAACCGCCCCTTTGGATGTTATTTAAAATCTGAAACCTTTAAGATTTTTTCTTAAAATTTTATTTATTTTCTGTTCATCTTATAAGGAAGTCTACCAGTTTATTGCTTCAATTTCGTTAACATTTTCAAAAAGGATAGTTGAGTGTATTATGTATCTTTAAGATTTCCTTTGCGGGCCACTTAACACGTTCGGCGTCAACCACGAGTTATCTCGTTAGGTCGACGTTTGTGTTTAAGCGCCAGCTGTGAGTTGTTTCGTAGAATGTTTTTGCTTTACCTGCGCCATATACAATCAGACTCGTAGTACTTTCATGTTCTTTGAAGGTATCTGACTTTAGTGATTTAAAAAAAACACAACAATTTGGCGCGATTCAAGATATTTATTATAATTTGTAAGGTTTTAGTTAAACTAACAAAGTTTTATTTTAATTTTCTCTTTTCTACCTGTTCTCATTTCAACTTCCCGTTAGAATAAGCGCGCGTTTCAGCTTTATGCTAATTTGAAATGGAACCAAGTTATATTTAAACGAAAGGTAGAAACCTTTCAGTGTGAAAGAGCTTTTAGTCTCAGACCACTGTTACTCTATTCAACGTTAGCCTGATTAGCTAGTATTTAAATTCTAAGCCGTAGCGCTGTTACGTGATTACTTATTGAAGTAATTCCAAGTGCGTCAGTATTAGTTCAATCTTGCTACGCACCATTTAGTTTAGAGGCTAACCTCGCGTTATAGCTCTGTGAGCAACAACCACTTAATTTCTATTTAGCCTTAGCTTCAATTAATTTGATTGTTCATTTTAGAACCAAGTGCGGTCTTTATTTTCTGTATCCCTCCCGAGTTGGGAAACGGCTGTACGTAATTGGGGTTTAATAAAAGAGGATTTTAAATCCCCCTGAAGTGTAGTTCTTCTACCACGTATTCACAGTATTCTACCACAGAACATAGCTGCATTCAGCTCCCTGTTCAAGATCAGGACTTTAAGCTGTCACGAAGATGTTTTCCAAGAATATGCACCGAACACTCACTCCTGACAAATTAATATAATTATTTATCAAGGAAATAGCATAGGAAATGTAAAAATAATTAAGCAATTTATAATAATTTTTGTTATAATAATTGTTGTAGAAATAATCAATCTTCGTTGTAAACAACCGCCAACTAGGAACGTACTCGTTACAAGTATACTCGCAGTTAACGCTGTCATAAAACATTTCATCGCAAAACGCGACTACGACATAACTCGTATAATCAATAAAGCAGGGATAGGGAAAAGTGGACGCAGCACCAGAACTTCGTCAATGACCTTATAAGATACACATGGACCTTATAAGAGCTAGACTAACCCAGTAGGCGGAGCGCGTGCCCCATATGTCCGCAAGAAGGAGTAGGGACGATCTGGTTTACTTTAACACTGAAACCTATGGGGTTTGTAACACATAACTGTTTTTAATTATTAAATGCGTTGTGTTGTATAAGTGATGGCATAATGAAAGTCAGACTTTTTACAAATAAGATTTAATATATCTCATTAAAGCACGTTTTACTGCATTTTGCGCATTTTTTCATGCGTAATTCTTGTATAAACAGCTTTAGTTTGGTAAAACGGTAAAAACTCTAAACACAAAATTGATGAATTTATTTTGCGTACAAAATTGATGATGCTTTGAAACAAATAAGGCACAATTAAACAGGATCTGATATATTTTTTTTAATTTTATGAGCATTTTTAGACCGTGGTTCTTAAAATTATTATATCATTAAAAAACGATCATTTATTTGACTATATGATCATTAATTGTTAACGTTACAATATGATCATAAGATGATTACTTGTTCTAATAATTCGTAAAATTCGCAGCATAAACTCTTCTGAGTGTAATGGAAAAAAAAGATAAAATAAAATCCGGAAGCACTAAGATTTTATATTTCGTCCAAAGGGACTTTTGTAACGTTTTGTGTGTCAATCTTTATTTATTGAATACACTGTTCTTCTCACTTAAACCACATAAAATTCAATTCAACAACAATATCACAAAATATTTGGAAACAGCATATCTATAAAATTTCCGCGCTGAAGATAAAAATGTTATTTTCCGTACAGTGTTGCCGTTGCACGCTTTGAAATCTTTATGTATTATGAAATTATGTATGTACACTATAATGTGTTATGAAATTTAATTGAAATAAAACTCCTTTATGGAAATTATGCTAAAATATTCACCTATAATTTAAAAAAAGTAGCTCAATTTAAAGTTATAAACAGAAACTTTCAAAAATTCATTTTTTCGGCATTTTAGTATTTTTTACTTATTTGCGCCAATAGAAAACAAAAATATTGTAAGAGAAAATTGTTTGTTTGAAATTTTCTATTATTTATGAAATTTAATTGAAATAAAACTCCTTTATGGAAATTATGCTAAAATATTCACCTATAATTTTGAAAAAGTATCTCAATTTAGAATTATAAAGAAAAACTTTCAAAAACTCATTTTCAGGCATTTTAGTATTTTTTACTTATTTGCACTAATAGAAAACAAAAATATTGTAAGAGAAAATTGTTTGTTTGAAATGTTCTATTAGTTCAGATTTAAAATATTATTTTCTAAAAGAAGTAATTACAAATTTCCTTAAGTGTACGCTAAAAAAATATATATAGGCCTGAAAGTATACAACAGCTTTATAATTATTTGGAACCTTGATTATGCTTCATAAATATGTTAAATTTTTAAAAATCAAACTCAATTTCAAAAATAAAAATATGTAAACATTCTAATTTGTGAAATGAGGCACTACAACTAGCTTTTTCTTGACAATTACAGGTTCTGCAATAGCTAGTCATTGGTAAGTTTCTGCTAGTCGTCTCTATTCCTCTAGATGTGGTCAAGGGGACAGCCGGGAATGCGTCAGACGAGGGAGAAAACCCATTTGGGTTGGTCTATTTCTTAGACTAGGCATGTAAGCATAGACCCGTGTAGATCTATGCTTACATGGGTATTGCTCCGCCGCCCTACGTACCCGCTGGGCATTCGGTTGGCCCGCATCAGAAGCCAGCCCAACAGGACATTTACAAAGATACTTTACATTAGTTCTAGCCTTTCGTATTGAATATACGGTTAAAATAATACCGTATACAATTATTGCAATGAACTTAATCGATTGACAAAAGTTGGATTAAGACAGATTACTATAACATAATTACATCAAATTTACATCATACAAACAATACATTTAAATTAGTATATCTAATTACATCAAATTATTTTTTCTAACTAATTATTTATTTAAGGAACTAATTATTGTAGAATACTTTGCGTATCGCCTAGTGCATTGTCGTATTCCTAAGACAGTTATCTTGCTAATACATTTCCTTTTATTTCTATGTTGTTACAAACAATTGCAACAGTTCTAAAATCTTACATTATTTTTGTAAATTAATATATCATAATTCCTTCAAACATACATTAGTACATCACATAATACTTACATTTATATTAATATATCTAATTACGTCAAATTAAAGAAGTTTTTTAATGATTTAATTATTACAAAGCATTATCTTTTTATAAATAATAAAGCAATTAAAAATTATCTAAATTCAATATCTTTCCCATAAATGCATGTTTTGCATTTTTATTTTACAATTATTTAATTAAAATTTGTTGGCGTGGTGGAGCCGTTTTTGAAAATGTCGCTCGAGAACGAACGTGTTAACTCTGATGAATAAAAAGACACGCCTTAATCAATCGAATTAATTCTGAAATACTTATAAACTATTATAAAGCGAGTGCAATTTATTGCGTGTTTAACTAATTTGCTCAGTAGAATCCATTTCTTTATTAAATACTTATATGGCACATTCTTTGCAAAAGAGTTGCAAACAGAGAGATCCGCCATGAATGCTGTCATTTCGCAAAGTACTGTAGATAAAACTCCAAAAGTAACGTAAACATCCTGTGTACAAATATGAAGAATTACCGTATATTTCGGCGTATAACCCGCACCTATAATTTCAAACTATATTTTCAAATTTTTAGGTATATTCGCCGTATAACGCGCACCCTTTTCTTTAGAATATTAGCTTGAAAGCTACATGTGCGATTCTCTTATCTTTTGAAGTCATTCATTCGAAGATTTTTCCCCAGAATTTCGAACAATGGTATACTGAATTGACAAGAGATTAGAAGAACAATAATGTGTGTGGAGGAAATGCTTGAGGGAGGAATTAATTCTGCAAAGAGGGTAAGTTGTACTCATTGCAGGTGTGCACAAGAATGTTATTCTAGGATTTCGAGAAAAGGAGGGTCGTAATTAGGAGTAAGAGTGCACTTCCGACCCGACTGAGTTCCCGGAATTACTAGTGAGGTATTTTCTCGTAAAGGAAACTATCATATAATGGAAATTTTTAAGTTCCTAAGGCGTGCCATTTTTTTTAAAAAAACAGCATATAGATACACTGAGCAAAAAAAGGGGGACAGTTCTATATCTCCCGTTCTACTGGGCCGACTGACGAAATTTGTAAGGTTTTAGTTAAACTAACAAAGTTTTATTTTAATTTGAATCTGTCTATCCCTTTTCATTTCAACTTCCCGTTAGAATAAGCACGCGTTTCAGCTTTATACTAATTTGAAGTGGAGCCAAGTAGTATTTAACGAAAGGTAGAAACCTGTCAGTGGGAGAGAGCTTTTAGTCTCAGACCACGGTTACTCTATTCGACGTTCGCCCGACTAGCTAGTATTTAAATCTAAGCCGCAGCGCTTTTACGTGATTACTCATTGAAGTAATTCCAAGTGCGTCAGTATTAGTTAAATCTTGCTACGCACCATTTAGTGTAGAGGCCAACCTCGCGTTATAGCTCTGTGAGCAACGACTATTTAATTTCTAATTAGTTTTAGTTTAAATTTATTTGATTGTTCATTTCAGACCCAAGTGCGGTCTCTACTTTCTGTATCCCTCCCGAGTTGGGAAGTGGTTGTAAATAATTGTGATTTAATAAAAGAGGATTTTAAATCCCTTTCAAGTGCAGTTATTCTACCACTTAATCACAATAATCTACCACAGAACACAGCTGCATTCAGCTCCCTGTTCCAGATCAGGATTTAAGGAGTTCACGAAGATGTTTTCCAAGAATATGCACCGAACACTCAGTCCTGATAAATTCAACTTACGTTTTTCATGTCTCGAAAGCGCGACTTACGATATGTATTAGATTTATATATAGCAATGTTCTAACATAGGTATTTCGACACAACATCGGACCTTTTTCTGAAATGACATGCCAATTTTTTTCCTTATTTCGATTCTACGACTCAAATTATGCCAAAGTGCCAAGTTTTCTAAAAATCGCAAGAGTAGTTTATAAAACATTAGCTCTCAAAATTTTAGCTCTTCATTGTTAAAATGAATTTAGTACATATTTGTTAATAACTCTTTTTTTACTAAACTTATTTGATTCTTCCTTTCACATTTCGAAATTTAGGTTCATTCCAAGGCAAATTCGCCCGTTTTTTTCATGATTTATTTCTAAAATTTGTATTTTTAAATAATTCTTATAAATCTTTCGAAAAATAGTTCGAATTATAACCCATAAGATAGTTACCGTCATCTTAAAATAGATGTATTTCTAAGCATACCTACAAAAATTTAGTGTTTTTTATTCAAAATTTCCTAAGATATGCGTGAATTTATATGTTGCCGGGTTTTGAAGTTTGGCATATTTGTTATAAGCGTTAATAACGCCATATGGGGTTTACGTTTTTTGTTAAAATTATTTGAAAGAATTAACGATGACATTTTCCCCGCTTCTTTACAATGAAAGAAAAGGAAAGTAATTTGCTATAAATTAAGAATTTCGCCAAGGGAAATTATCCTTGGCGCAAACTGAAAAAAATGGGCCAAGATAAATTTTTAAATTTCTCACTAAAAATTACAAAATATAATATGTAGGCATAATTTGAGTCGAGAACCGAAATATGGAAAAATATATATATATATTATTTCAGAAAAAGTCCGATTTTGTGTCAAAATGCTTATGCTAGAGCAATGCTATATATAAATCTAAGATATATATCCTACGTCGTGCTTTCGAGACATGAAAAACGCAATTTGAATTTCGTCAATCGGCCCAGTAGAACGGGAGATACAAAACTGTCCCTTTTTTCTTTCGCAGTGTACACGTAGAAATGTAATTTCCGTATGTTCTTCTTTTCTTTATTTTTAAATGTATCCTTTTTATATTGTGTCAGGATTGAGTGTTCGGTGCATACTCTTGGCAAACATATTCGAGAAATACTTTAAATCCTGATCTTGAACAGAGAGCTAAAGGTAGCTATGTTCTGTGGTAGAAAACTGTGAAGAACTGCACGTATGAAGGATTTATAATCCTCCTTTATTAAACCACAATTATATAGAGCCACTTTCCAACTCGGGAGGGATACAGAAAATAACGACCGCACTTGGGTCTAAACTAAACAATCAAATAATTTAAATTAAAATTAAGTAGAAATTAAATCGTCGTTGCTCACAGAGCTATGAACGCGAGGTTGGCCTATATGCTAAAGGGTGCGTAGCAAGATTTAACTAATACTAACGCACTTAGATTTACTTCAATAAGTAATAGCGTAAGAGCACTAAAGCTTAGAATTTAATTAGTAGCTGGTCAGGGGAACGTCGAACAGAGTAGTAGTGGTCTGAGACTAAAAGCTCTCTCACACTGAGAGGTTTCTACCTAACGCTTAAATAGCAACTTGGCTCCACTTCAAATTAGCATAAGCTGAAACGCGCGCTTATTCTAACGGGAAGTTGAAATGAGAACAGATAGAAAAAGGCAAATTAAAATAAAACTTTGTTAGTTTAACTAAAACCTTACGCGGTGTATAACGCACATTCGTAAATTTCAATCTTATTTTTTGTATTAAAATTGTGAGTTGTACGCCAGAATATACGGTAATTATTACTAAACTACTTCTTTCTTGTATAGTGGTATTCGTCGCATGCATGGAATTGATTACGCACGTGGTATTTCATTCAGGTTCACTTGCCATTTTTATTCTTCGGCTGATGTAATACACATACAGGCTGGCACATGAAATGTCATACCATTTGCTCTGTTTACTGTGCATTCATTTATCATCAAAATATTACGAAATAAATATACAGTTAGTTGTTTAAGTATGAAAAGTTAGTTGAGTGCAGAATATGTTCGATGTGTCCACAATTTTATTTCACATCCTCAAGCACGAAAACCTTTGTATTCGTCACAACACTCCGGCACTTCCATAACCGTGCAGCACAACTGCAAGTTCATCAACAGCCCTCCTTGTAGGTTTGCAGTGACTTTATGTGACAGTCAAGCAAACTACTTTAAAGTGCCAAAGTGTACACGGAAATGTCTTTATGTTGTCACTAAATTTTTCATCTTTGGAAAAAATTACCTTCTATTGCACAGCTTGGAATTTGCTGTTTCGCATCAAATTAGTGCCTGATACTAACTTCACCTGAAAACTATTGGATTTTTTTTACGAACAAAAGTATCCGAATAGCGTTTTTAACAGCTAGTATATAATATTACATATTTTATAGGGTGATTGACGGGTATGACATTTGGCGTGTCATTCTGAATTTCCATTCACTTCCTTTTTCTGCATGCTGTTGAAACCACCTGTGCTAGGTTTTCACATCTTCATGAGGCAGTCCACAAGTTTTTAAATTCTGAGATAGCAGTACTATGAGTTTAATTCTGATTTTTGAACAGATTCGATATAATAAATGTTTTGTACCATTACCTCTTTATTTTCGAAAATAAATGTTAAGTCCAGCGAAGAGTATATTCCACTACAGGCATTTTCTTTGCATCTGTCGGTAGATTACTATTCATTGCAAATTTCATGCAAGTGAATGTATTCTTTTAGTTATAATTGTGATTGAACAACTCTTTCCATTAAAAGAATACAATTTTGATTTTAGTTTTTAGAATGCGCAGCTTTTAATTTAGAAGATAAGCTACGGCCAATATCCATACTGCCATTTGGTCTAGGACTATGTTTGAATGAGCCTGTTCTCGGCTAAACTCTGCAATTCATCTTTTGACTGAGGTGTTTATAAATATTTCCTGGCGTTATGCCTTGTTCTCTCAAAAGCTCAACTATATGACGACATGTGGTATTTTCTACACTCATGTATATAAATTAAGGATAATTCGGAGTCACGCGGAAATCGAACTCTAAAATAAATATATCCCCTGTAAAATCACTACACACATCTTCAAAAACCATATGCAAATTTCAGGAAGTAACCAGATGACACCGATAGTACGTCACAATAACGAGAGTGTAAGAGAGTGACATATAAGGAATACAGGCAAAGAAGTAAAATTGTTCGCAGGCGCTTTATAAGCATTTCAGTGCAATAACCGAATAGTTATGACACAAAGGACGCATTTGGATGATTTTTTACGTGGTAGAATTATCGGCCGTCTGGAATGTGGGCGTACTCAACTGGAAGTTTCAGACGAACTTGGAATTGCCCAGAGTCTCATCTCCAGGCTCTGGCAACAATTTCAAGATGATGGTCATGTGAATAGACGTTACAGCTAAGGTCGCCCCAGAGTTACAACGCCGAATGAGGACCGGTATTTGGCAGTTACTGCCAAAAGAAACAGGCGGAGCACAGCCTCAGACGTGTCTCGTCGGCTCTCTTCAGCCACTGGTAAGACAATTTCAAGGCAGACCGTGTACAGACGCCTAGGGCAGATTGGTCTATATGCTCGTAGACCTGTCAGATGCGTTCCACTTACTGCAACTCACTGTCGCCTGCGGTTAGCCTGGAGTAGAGAGCATGCATTGTGGACACCGCAACAGTGGGCTTGTGTGATGTTTTCCGACGAGTCCAGGTTTAGCTTGCAGATTCTCGCCGGACTTTCATATGAAGAGCTCCAGGTACTCGTTACCACCAAGAAAGCATCATTGAACGACGCAGTTACGGTGGTGCAGGAGTGCTCGTTTGAGGTGGAATTTTTCTGGGTTCCAGAATTGACTTGCATGTTCAAATTGGAACCATGACAAGCCAAATCTATCGGGACGTCATTATGGAACAACATGTACGTTTGTTTCGGGGCGCCATGGGCGCACGATTTGTGTTTATGGATGACAACGCCCGTCCTCACCGTGCAAACATCGTAAGCGAATGCCTTCAATCGGAAGATAGCACCCGTATGGACTGGCTAGCATTCTCACCGGACTGGAATCCAGTAGAGCACGTGTGGGACATGCTTGACCGACGAATTGCAGCCCGTCAATCTCCTCCTACATGTCTACCGGAACTTCGGAGAGCATTGCTTTTTGAGTGGTGTAATATCCCCCAAGATCAGATCGATCATTTGATACTCAACATGCCTAAGCGTTGTACGGACTGTATTGCATCGTCTGGGAGACATACAGTGTATTAACAATCATACCAACCACGTAATATTGGTTTTTTGTAAATAGGTTTTTTTTTTGTAATTTGCTCCACGGAGAAAAAATCGCTAATTGTTTTAATAATATCAAACATATAGCATCTTTTTTTGCTCTTTACCTTTTGTTTAATAAATAAGCTTTACAAATAAGTCAAATTTGTTTTGCTTCTAACTCTTCCTTTGCCTGATTTTTCATTATCCTTAATTTATGGACATGGGGGTATGTTACTAAATATCTCAGTCTGACAACATTTTAGAAAAGTTGAAAAAAATCAAACCATGTATTTTTAGCCTGTAAAGTACTCCCGTCAACTATGGCGTAGAACGTAATGTAACGAACGCTATTCATCCAGAGACATCAAGATAAAAGCATTCTGATTATTTACTCAATTTTAATGTGTAAATAACTAAGAAAAGAATAAATTCGATGTAAGACTTACCGACAAGCATACAAGTCCGAAACAGCTTTTTTAACTTGATAATATAATCAGGTGTGTCGTCATCCGATTGCTTTTGTAAAATATCTAGAATTGAAAACAAAGATATATCTTCAACATTGCTTCATTTTATACACATTTTCTTTTCATATAACACCCTTTATCATACAACACCCATTATCATATAGCACCTGTTATCATATAACATTTCATTTCATATAACACCAGTTGTTATCTGTCAGATGTGTATCTGCAGATAGGTTATAATTAAAGTCACCCTATTCAGACCACTGTAGAACCCTTTCTGCCTATCGGATTTTAATGAAACTTTGTATACACGTTATCTGGACTATAGCTAAAAGATTTCTGCAATAAAAAATTTGACCACCGGATGACAATTTTCAAAAATTCCTTAGGCAAATTGATCAAACCTATAAAGAGACTTGCAGTCAGAGCCAGAAAATCATTCTGTGTGCCTTTGTCATCGTTAATGATGCCTTTACAGAAGAAAAATCAAACTTTACTGGTAAAACTGTTTTATCAGAACGGCAGCAACAGCTTAGTTGCGTTGCCTGAATATTGTCGTCGAAAAGGATTGTGAAAAGGGCCCATTTCGAAGAATGGTTTGAAGAAGACGATCATGAAATTTTTTAATTGCATAAATCGTTTCCCCATTGTCCATATAACATATATACGAAGTTTCATCAAAATTCAATAAGTATAACGGGTTCTAGAGGGGTCTGAATAGGGTCACTTTAATTATAACCACCCTGTATTTGTATACAAAGACAGTAAAAATTCGTATTTTTAGGATGAAAAATTTATTTTACTTTTCTCTACACGTAAAAGATGTAGCTTTTACTATTATTTTTCATTAACCAGTTAGTCTATGTTTCGAAGCTTTACGTTCGACTTTCCCTTCATTTTCCTCGCCATAATGCAAATTATTTTGATTACTTAAGCTGAGTTTGCTAGATTTAAGGACATAGGGCATTTTACACCATTGTAATATGTGTGTGAGAAATGCTCAGACGTACAGAGCTACTTTGACTGCCCTTTCTGATATTAAGAGTGTCAAATATCACTCCTTTATCTTTCCTGAAGAATGGAACCCTAAAGTAATTATTCGAAGTCTTACTAGAGATACCAAAACAGAAGATGGCCGCGGTGCTCGCATGGAGTGCTACCTCTGCCAATCTTTGCATCATACTGTAACTGAGACCCCGAGTGTGTTAAAATGTGTCGAACCTCATTTTTCCATGGCTTGTTCCAAGAAAAAAAGAGGACAAACCTCTCTGTGCCAACTGTTATCAGGAAAACACTGCGAATTATCATGGTTGTGCGCAATTTCCTAAACTCACAAATTCCGACAAACCAATCGCAGAAATTACTACGACCGCGTAATCTCCAACAAAAGTTACGCCAAGAATTTTCTCACCCCTATAAGAAGTCTGATCAGTGACGCTAGTGAAATGTTCTAGAAGACTTGCAAGCCATTGTAAAATATATTAAGAAATCTGAAATTTGCCATTTTGTAAAAAGTATGCAAGAAAAGCCTGTCTTCAAAGCCATAGATTCCGCTGTGCAACCACTGTTTCATTATGGGTAATGCGCGAAATTGTACTTAACCCATTTTTGTGGCCGTATGTAATGCATGTAGTTTAAGAAGCAAGCTTGTGGAACTCCCCGATTTCATTCTGGTAAAACACATTGACATTTGTATGGTTACTGATACTCAATCCACGCCTAGTTATAAATTAAAAATCATGAACTACTTTTCCTATCGTGGTGAGAGACTCCGGCACAGAAGTGGCGCAGTCTTCATTTATGCAAACAATAAATTTTCTTCTTGTGTAACCTCCCAAGACAACATCAAAGGTTACGAGATTGTGGATGTCTCAGTCTTTCTTCCAAGCTACGCAGAAGTTTTCTTCACTGGAATTTACAACTCTCCAGACAAGAAGCGTACTCCCCTCCATTATCCCCAACAGCTTGTCTATCATTATGAGCGAAGATCTATGTGCAAAACCCACTAATTGAGGTTGTAGAAATACTAATTTAATAGACAGGTTTTTGGATGAGTTCATCCTTAACAAACCCATCCCAATCTATGCACCTGAGGACGTTACGCACAGATCATTTCACCCAGGAAGACAGCCTAACATTCTGGACTTAATACCTACTAACTCTGGCATCCATATTGCAATAGCTACTGTGGTAGCGCTAACTTCGGTCCTATCCCGATCACAACTGCTTTAGGTATCTCAATCAAATCCGCCCGCCGCCAGTACTCTCAAGGTACTCTCGTACACACTGGTTGCTTTTTTATAACAACCTCAAGAAAAACTCGAATAAGCGCAAAGCTTTCAGAAATCACTTTGATAACCTTAAAACAACTGACAAATTAGCCATACGCATAAACAATGCTTATCATGAAAGCACCAACCTTGACTGTAAAGAAAATGTAAATGACTGTAAAGAATTTTGTAAGGAAACGTCCTCAAAACATTAAGCAACTTATTACAATATGAAACCGTTCCGTAGTACATGGCAACTTACGTGGATCCGGCAATAAAATCAATCCCGTACATTATCAGACAATTAAAAAATAAATTAAGAAATTTCTACTGAAGTGCGAAAAAAGAATTGCAGATGCAGAGCTAAATGATGGATCCTTTCGGAAATAGAATAAGCGTAATCATTCTATTACTGCTGCAAACTCTACTGCGTACTCAAATATTGACAAATGAGAGCTTTTTCTGAACACTTAAAACAGAAATTAATCCTTAACGTGACACTGGTGGACCAAGAGTTTAGCACACAAGTTGAAGAATTTGTCCATTTTTGGATCTATGCCTACTCAGCAAGCTCTATAAATGACCTCACTACACCTGGTAAAATTCAAAATATAATACGTAAGTTGGACATTACAATATTCCCGGGCCTTGACAGAATTACCAACAACATGTATGTAATTTACTTCCCAAGACTATCACGAAATTCACTGGAATTATCAATGCCTGCCCGAACAGTTAAGTTCTTCTTCCAATACTTGGAAAAATGTCAGTTTTTATTCTCACCAAACCTGAAAAGGACAGCACCCAAGTGGAGAAATTTCGCTGTATGGCTTAGCTTTCCCATCTCAGCAAAATTTATCAATTCATTATCTTAGAAAGAATGAATCCACATCTTCGGATACTTTCCTCCAATCAATACGGATTCAGGAAGCAACTGTCTATTACAAAGCAGCTGGTTAGGTTAGTTGGATTTATCGCAGAAGCTCTGCACTGTACGAAATGCACGGCACACCTTATGCTAGACGTGGAGAAAGCCTTCTACTGCGTCTGGCATAAGGGGTTGATATACAAACTGACCAAGATAAACTTTAATCGGGAAATTTTTCTGCTCATCAATTCCTTCCTTACCGACGGAACATTTAGTATCAATCAAGGAAATGTCTATTCAGCGTTCAAAAACATCTCTGCAGGGGTGAGTGCTCAGGGTTCTAGCTTTCGTTTATTCTATACCTGTTTTATGTAATTGATTTTCCCAAAGAAATCTGGATTGTAACTGTATGTTAGCTTACTATGCCGACAATACGCTGTAGCCGTGAGCTCTGTCCAACCCAATAATTCCATCTCCAAACTCCAGGATTTTGTTTTAGAACTGATGTCTGGTGCAGAAGATGAAGAATCAGTATGAAGTGTAATATCCTGTTGGTAAGGAGGCGCAAGATTCAGAAAATAATATTAAACAACCTCTAGTTATTCGGAGAAACTATGAACCGTGTAAATAATGTACGTAATCCATGGGTTATCATTAACCAAAGGTTCACTTAGACTTATCATATTAAGCACGTCTTAGGAAAAGCCTGTGGCATCGCCAACCACCTCTCTGTACTCCTTGGAGATTATTCTGCACTGTCTCTCAACAAAAAGAGAAGGCTATATATATGCATTCTATGGCCAATTTTGTGCTATGCATATGAAACCTATACGTCAGCCTCAAAGGCAGACTTCCAGAAACTTCAAGTAGAGCAGAATATGATTCCAAGAAGAACTGTAAATGTTCATTACCTGATTAGAAACAAACTAATTCAATGATGACTGGAAAATCAACCCTGTAAGTAGACTACATTGCTTAACTTAATAAGTGTTTCTTCAAAACAAGATTTAGCTGTAATGCTGCAAATGTTTCAGAAATTCTTACTTGCCAGATCATTAGAGAAGATAATTTCATCAGATCATTTGCTACTGTAACAGCTTTAGATATTGTTGCAATAATAATCTTAAACTTTTAAAATAGTTGAATTTGAAATATATCTGTTAATAAATGGCAATGTTTGAAACGCCAACACGAGAGCTGCGTGCGGTTCTCGCACGAAGTAAGATAATGATTTTTAATTTAAAAAGAGATAGAATACGTTTTGGCTGTTAATTTTTGATGTTACCTTTTCTTCGACTTATGTGTTGCAGTTATGAAATTGATCTATTAAATAAAGTTTGCTGTGTTCCAATGGAGTTTGCTTTAATTACGAAACAAGCATTACAGTCTTAATTATTTTTGGAGGCACCGACGAGATAGAATAATCGTGCGTGCTTTTGAAATGAAAGCACATCTCCTGGAAAGCAAGGTATAGCATTTCTTTATTCCCAATTTCAAACGATATTATAAAGTTATTTGAACGAATTTTGATTTTAAACACTGCAGAAAAGCATACGAAAATGTGTTTTGCATCGTTGCAAATTTTAGTATAACTGTGCAAAAGTTTTCTGTGTTCTAAACTCAGTTTACTATTCCTTACTTAGTTTGAAGTGTCCATCATTGGACTTAGTTTGAAGTGTCCATCATTGGACTTAGTTTGAAGTGTCCATCATTGGACTTAGTCTGAAGTGTCCATCATTGGACTTAGTTTGAAGTGTCCATCATTGGACTTCGATAGTTTGAAGTGTTCATCATTGAACTTTAATACTCAAGTTTATCTTGCATTTTTACATATATATTTGAGTCGTAAATTATTGTATGTTATTTTATGGTGCATCACTGCATATCAACTGATGGTAACAGTCATAGGTTGTTCGGAATAAATGTGGTATTGCTTATTCTGAGCATTTAAACAAGTGCATTTAATTCCTTGTTGCCAGAGCACTTTATTTATTTATTGCAATTAAGTTGAGCTATTTTGAGGAAGCGTAAAGAACAGGGTGTTCGTAAACTTAAGAAGTAGAAAAAAATGTCTTTCTTAGGAAGAGCTCGTAAGGAGGATTTGCAGAATCTCGCAACTGAACTAGGTGTTCAGGTGACTGCTGATTTGAAAATAGTTGATCTGAAACAGAAAATTATTGAGAGCAGAGATTATGACGAAGTATTCGTCAAAGAAGTCTTAAACACGATAATAGAGGACCGAAAAGAGAGGGAAGAAAGAGAGGAACGTAGGAGACAGGAAGAGGAACGTAGGAGACAGGAAGAAGAACGTAGGAGACAGGAAGAGGAACGTAGGAGACAGGAAGTAGAGGAACGTAGAAGACAGGAAGAAGTAGAGGAACGTAGGAGACAGGAAGAAGTACAGGAACGTAGGAGACAGGAAGAAGTAGAGGAACGTAGGAGACAGGAAGAAGTAGAGGAACGAAGAAGGAAAGAACAATATGATTTAGAGAGATTAAAACTTGAAGCTGAGATAAAGTCTCAAACCACCGGACAGGTCCGGGCGAAAACGGAATTGCGACATCTGATGCAGAAATTTGACGACAAAGAAGGAGATATCAGTCTATATTTATCACTGTTTGAAAGGCAAGCAGAATGGGCTCAAATTGATAAAGAAGAATTTGTATCTCATTTGCTAGGACTACTTCCTTACGAAGTAACACAAATAATAGCTAGAGAACCCTCTGATAAAGCTAAAGATTATGAACATGTGAAGACTTTATTGCTAAAGCGTTTTAAATTAAGTCCTGAAAGGTTTAGGCAGAAATTCATGAAGCATCAAAAAAGTACCGAATCAACATGGGTGGATTTCAGCTATGAATTAGAAAATTATTGCAAGGAATGGGTAACTGGTTTGGGAGTTGAGAGTTTTGAACAGTTGTTGGACTTGATGGTGATTGATCAGCTTAAGCGTCGAGTCCCTCCTGAAATTCGAGATCATTTTCTTGACGAATGGGTAGAAATGATTTCGTCCAAGAAATTAGCCGAAAAACTTGATGCCTACGAAAACGTCCGTGGAAACTTCCAAAAAAATCTTGCAGCCGATCGGCGGAAAGGGAAATACAATCCAAAAACTCAAAGTAAAACAAATTCCGATGATAAAAATAATGCTGAAAATAAATGGCCTTCAAAGTTTAATTCGGGAAGCAAGATCTATCAACCTAGTAGTCCACGTCCAGATGATAAATATGAAAAACGAAAGTCACTGCAATGTTACCACTGTGGGTCCTATCAGCATCTAAGACCTCAGTGTCCAAAACTTAAGAATAGTACTGAATCTTCTGCTAATCTAAACAGAATTAGTTCAAGACCGGACGATGAATTTCTGTTACCTTATACTAGTATTGGATACGTAAATGGCTACAAAATTCCTATATTAAGAGATTCAGGTGCTAGTATTGATATAGTTTGTCGTAAATACATCACGCCAGAAATGCTGACAGGTGAAAAAGTGTGGGTGCAACAACCATTAGATTTAAATCCAACCTGTTTACCCTTGGCTGAAGTCGAACTAAACTGCGATCTCGGACATGTAATAACCAAGGCTGCCATTATTGGAAACGAACTCGACAAAGGAAGGTATTTATTAGGCAACCGAACTGCTGCACTACTGAATGAAAAAAAAGAACCTGAAAATCACTCTCACCAGGTTAATACAGTGACTACTAGAGCTCAAACGAAAAGAGATGCGGAACAAGTTTTTGAAAAATATGGCCGGCTTCTAAGATGCGATGTCAAATACGGAATGTATGGAACATCAGGAAGAAGAGGTTCTGGAAGGACTGGCATGGCATATGCATTTGTTGATTATGATGATAGACGAGATGCAGAGGATGCCATAAAGTATGAAAATGGACGAGAAATTCGAGGCCAGAGCATTGTTGGGGAATGGGCTAGAGGGCCATCCTATCGCTCAGGGGGTGGTTCTAAATATCAGCGAAGTTCAAGTTATAGAAGAGAGAGTTATGGACGATCATCACGTCAGAATAGTGAAGAATGTTATCGCTGTAGACGGACAGGACATTGGGCTCGTGATTGTCCTGAACTTGAAAGAGATAGATACTATCCTCGTTCTAGACATCGTTCTCGTACAAGGTCTAGGTCAAGATTACACCGTCACAAGAGGAGTATCTCACATAGTCGATCTAGGAGCCATGATCGTCACAGAAGGAGTTCTTCTGGCTATCGCCATAAAAGTAGAAGTGTAAGCAGAGATAAAAGAGTAAAGGCGAGGTCACCCAGCCGATCTGTAACACCATCCAAGTTAGTTTTCCGTTCACGATCAAGGTCGCATGGAAAAAGTCGAAGAAAATATGAAAAGTCATCTAAAAAGTCGCGTTCAAGAACTTTTCCCTTCGGAAAAGTTTCTCCGTTGGGGGAGAGATTGTAACAGCTTTAGATATTGTTGCAATAATAATCTTAAACTTTTAAAATAGTTGAATTTGAAATATATCTGTTAATAAATGGCAATGTTTGAAACGCCAACACGAGAGCTGCGTGCGGTTCTCGCACGAAGTAAGATAATGATTTTTAATTTAAAAAGAGATAGAATACGTTTTGGCTGTTAATTTTTGATGTTACCTTTTCTTCGACTTATGTGTTGCAGTTATGAAATTGATCTATTAAATAAAGTTTGCTGTGTTCCAATGGAGTTTGCTTTAATTACGAAACAAGCATTACACTACTCACATGCTTAGAAATCACAACTTCGTAACGTAGCTTTGACTGCCAGCGTTGTTTTCTTGCGAAGCATGACTTTATTGTCCCGTCGCTTTCCATTAGATTGGCACACATGCAGTACAGAAGACAATGGCCTCCCACGTTTACCTCACTTTCTTGACCGTTCTTGAAGTTTCACCTGCTAGCTCATCAAATTCGGATGCCCTCACTGGCTTAATTTTCTTATGTAGCTTATTAGGCCTCTTCTGTGGCTACATAAGCAACTTCATAATCATTTGCCGTAGCCGTTTCTGCCTCAGTGCACGCACGTTACTTTTCTTCCACTTCTGACAGCTTGAATTTCTAGGATTTGCATTATGTGCTGCCAATATTTCAATACCTACCTCGGTTAAGTTCGCGAGCCAGCTTCACGTTAATTTGAATTATGTATCTAAGCAGTATGATAGTCTTTAGATTTTAATTTAAAATTTCAACTGACTGTTATTTTTTAGTTATTTCGCTTTAAGTGCTGGCTGAGTGTGTAAGCTCCAAGTGTGCATATTGTTCTACATTAGTTATGATAGAAGCGTTCTTTACACCCTTCTCAAGGCCTTCTTTTAAATTTTAGACTCAGTGATAATTGGCTATTAGTGTACCTAAAGTTTCGTTCCAGATTATGATTGTCAGAAAAAACAAACTTGATAAATGCATTTATGAATATGTAAAAGAAGGAACAAAAAGAGAGGAGATGTTATTTGAATGGTTAGGTCCGTTCCATGGAAATCTCAGGTCTTTCTGGCACTAGTTTCTTCTTTTTGAGGCTTAATACTTCAAATCTGCTTGAGAGTCAATCGGTCAATATCTCACAAAAAATTTGCCCTATGTTGTAGAGTCATTAGGTTTGTCGAAGCAGATAACATAAAAAATTTGAAATCAACTCACCAGGATTCGAACACCGGACCTTGTTAACCCCACGCGTTTTCCAATGGCAAACAGTAACGAAGGAAAAGTACTGTCTGTCTACAAGAAGAATAGCTCCCGCCACAGTGTCTGGCGGGTGGCGGGTCGCTATAGAAACAGGGCTAGTATATTTCAAATAGGGGCGAATTAAGGATCTTTAAATGCGCCAAGATGGCAAACTGAATAGTAAATCTTCAAGACACCCCTACGAGAAATGGGTCAAGGCATGTTTCTGTGACAACAGACAACTGCAGACTAACTCGCGAGAGCTTTCCTTATGATAGACAGACTGTACTCTACATTCTTTCCCACTTAAAGGGTGACACTGGAGGAAGGACCCAATGGCTAAATGCTAGCGGCGATTAATTGCCCACTACCTTTTAATTCGGATGGCACATGCGGAGTCTATTATATTTTTCAAATCAGGAAAGATGAAAAACGTACAAGATTCATTGAGGTTCATACTCCAGGCCTCCTGTTTGCTAGACGGGAATTCTGTTTTAAGGTATTTTCTGCTGTGCTTTTGTTCTCATCTACGTTTTGCAATGTTTCTAAAGTGAGATTTGTAATGAAAAGGCTTTCTCTGAGATTTTCTGCTGCTTTAACAGAGAGATACCACTCTGACGCTTCGCAGCTTACCCCGGTTTTTCGCAAATTTCACGGAACAAAGCACAGGAGATCATTTTCCCCTCCTTCCGCTTCTTCTGAAAGGCATTATCTACACAGTCGCGTTTTCTTGCTACTTCTGAGACTGTTCAATTCTTCCAACCTAACATAATTTTTGTCACCGTTTAGTAGCTTATCCATGCATTCATCAAAACTTTCAAGACAGTTTTCCCGCTAAAATAAATGCTCTCAATTCCCTGACTGCAACACACTGAGGCTAAAATTTCCCTTATGTCTAATATTAAAATTAAATTAATGGTCCTCTATGTTACCTAATGCCACATTTAATGATGGGAGTTAAGCAATGGAGAATATTCAAATCATGATTCCAGAAGTCCTTGAATGTTAATGCTGTGTTAAACGCTACCTCAAAACATTTCTAAAAATGACTTGTTGACTGCTTGCATGTTCACAACCTCAGAAACCTTTCGTCAACAGAAACGACTTCTGCTCAAAAGATTTGCTCAAAAGATTGTGAACCGATATATTCATAATGAGAAGCGTTCGTGATGTCAGGTTCTGCTATTGTTCTAAACTAATATTTAAGATCACAACTAAATTAATACAATGAATTAAATGGGAATGTTGCATGCAATTTATTCTTTTCGATTTATATTCTGACATTACCATCTAAATGATGTATGCTAGTTTATAAGGTATTTCTCCCGCCTTCTTAGCATGCCTTCGGGGTGTAATGGTCAGGATACTCGGCGCGTACTGAAAGATCCGTCGTTCCAAGTCCCGGCGTAGGCATGGCTCATTTTTCATGCCTCCTACTTCGAAATAACAATGTCTCTACAGTGGCGTCACTCCAGGTGCGTTATCGTCGGTCAATCCAAGGTTCTAGGACATTGGTTGAACCCCTGAGCCTAGTTCGGTGGGGGGGAGGACCCTTAGTGTGCTTAGATGACGGGAAGGGAAATGCCCAATGTGTTCATAAGTGGCGTCCGAACTAAAAGAGAGTGGTGGATGATGATTCTCCACCACCAGGATGGCGATTGGGTCCCCTAATTCCCTGTCGCCCTTTAAGAGGGAGAGTATATAAGGTATTCCTCACGCCTTCTTAGCGTACCTTTCTGGTGTAATGGCAGCACACTCCGCGCGTATTCGAGAAGTCCGTGGTTCGAGTCCCGGCGAAAGCATTGCTCATTTTTCATGTCTCCTGCTTCGAAATAACCTAATGTCTTTGCAAGTTCTTATACGCATTTGGGTATCAGTATTTGAAAGATATGACCCATTGAGCTGTCTCAGCGTATGACAAACAATGTTTACTTCTCTCTCACCAGTATGATCACTTTATATGATCATAAATTTTTGTCACTTCGTACATACATTAGCGTATTATGTTGTTTTCTTACATTTTTAATGACCTAAATATTGACATAAGGAGGGGAAGGTTATGAAATAAAAAGGAAATAAGTAATTATACAAATTTGGATAATTAAAATGTGACTTAAATCAGTCTTCATCAGTAAATCCGTAACACACTCACTGTTCAAGGAGTTAAAAATCCAAGACTGAACATGCTGCGGCATTTCGAATGAAGGTATTTAGAGCTATTGGTGTTAAAGCTCTGGAGATAGTTTATAAATATTTATCCAAACTCTGCTTAGTAGATTAGGGCCATGAAGATAGCAATATTCTAAAAGTGACATTACTTAATAAAAATAAATTAAATACGTACAAACAGAAAGGTACTATACATGTTTAATGCGTTTTTAGTAAGACTGTTGTTAGCTGTTGTGATTTTAGTAGTGTGAGTAAGAGGAAGATTTGGAATGGATGTGCGTGGATTTTAAGGATATATGCCTGATTAAAGGGTTAATTTGATAGAGTAAATAATGAGAAATTTTATTTTCCTTACGGAAAAGAGATCAGTTAATGTTAAATAACGAGAATATGTTTTCCATTTCTAAGCGAAATAGCCTGAATTTGTCCAAACATATAAAGCTAGCGATAACATTTCTGTCCTCATAATTCATTATGAGTAAATATTAATCCAATTGTATTTCAGTTCATGTGAAAAAAGGAAGTTTGCAATGACAATTTACAGCGATTTCAAGTCAACTGGAAGCGGTTTCAAAAAATTATCACTTGCATCGAGCCTTTTACAGGTATCAACATCGCGACAGAAACGTCGCGGAGAAAACAACGCAAGGTGGAAACGTCGTGGGAGAAAATAAAGCAAAGAGTTCATCATCGCAGTTCGCAGTTCATCGCAGTTCTAAAACATCATGGTACAAAACATCGTCGTCGAAAATAAAGCGGTTCAAAAAACTTCGCAGTTTAAAAACATCACCGTCGAAAATATCGTGGTAAAAAATAAAGTACCTACAAATCATCGCATGACGATAACATCGCAGACACACGTTTTTCAGGCTTTAATAAATGTAAAATTTAATGATTGTTTAATAATTGTAAAAACTCCCATAATGATTTGTGAGCGCAATATGGAAAGAAGGATAATTTTCACTTTCGTATATTTTATTAACTAATAAATATTTGCTGAAAATGTAAAATGTAAACTTAAGCATGGAAAATTAACGCAACTTATAGCCCTTAATTTTAAACTGGCATAGTCAAGATCAAGATAGTACTTTCGGTTCAAGGTGTCAACTACTAATGAGTTTTAATCTATATATCAAGTAAGGCCAGAGGCCGCTCACTTTTGTATAGATAAATCAGAGGTGCTTAGCACCGCGCCCTGAGGCGAAAGAATGGTCTATGTGGCAAAGTCATACAGGAAGGCAGTCATGAAATTATAAATTGATATACTTTTGTAGATGTAGAAACATTCGAAAAATTTTTGAGCGGTTGTGGGTGCGTGCTACTTGCAGTGAGGAACTGAGTGACTGAAATGAACATGAGATACGGAGAGTAAGTCAAAATCAAATCACGTAACCTGAGGTCGCGTTCTGGTTCGTTGATACATACTGCTGTATTAACTTAAAGTTTTATTAATTTAAGAGTAAATAACTCTTGTAGGCCTATAGTATTGCAATCTACTACATAATAATGATCTAATAACTATGGAGAGATGAGTTTTACGCTACGTAATTCTTGTTTAATTAGATAGAATTAGATTATTCCTTTTTTGGGCGTGGTGGTCACTTGGACCAGTCATGTTGCAGGATAATCTGTTAAGCGATTTCACGACGAAAAATAATAGTCCATAAGGCTATTTCAAATGACTGTTCACAAAGTCCGTAATTTGGCTTTGCCAGGTAATGAAAATACACTTAAAACACAACACAAAAATAGTGAATCATATCACGAATTCTTGAATATATGAAATGCGATTAAATACTGGGTACTATTTACAATATGTACACCTTCACAACTTTGAGTTGTGATGAATAGAACGTGGTCGCTTAACCAGATTTTCTTCTGTTGGATCATAGTTTGCGAGATTTTTAATAGCATTATATGGTGAGTTCTGAGCTTGGGTAAAGAATTTGTGCGAAATTTTTAAGATCTGTTCTTGTGTTTCAGGAATCTTCAGGTCTTGATACAGCTGGATATTTCTAATAAACCAGGGTGCTGAGGTTATTGAGCGTAGAATTTTATTCTGTAGATAGCTAAGTTTCTTTCTATGGGTTTTGCAAGCCCTGGCCCAAGTGGGGACTGCGTACAAGAGAATTGGTCGAATAAGCATCAGGTAAAGATTGCGTTTAGTATTCAGATTTAATTTAGAATTTTTTCCCTAGAAGCACTGACGTAGTAGATTAACAAAGGTCATTAAATCATTATTTTTTTATAAAGTTTTACGGGTAATTTTTCATGAAAAGTATAATCTAAAAAAGAATAGAAAAAGAAAGATAAGTAACTGCATGAACTTATCTATAAAAAATTGCTAATTATGATATTATTTTCTTCAGTTTTCTTAATCTGATACTCTTATAGTGATAATTATTTCTTGTTTTGTTTAAATTTCTTGTTTTTTAAAAATTTATTATTTAATAAAAAATACGAAAGTAAAAATTATCCTTCTTTCCACCTTGCACTCATAAATCATTATGCGAATATCCATTAACAATTATTAAAGCCTGAAAAACGCATGTCTGCGATGTTATCGTCATGCGATGATTTGTAGGTACTTTATTATTTTTACCACGATATTTTCGACGACGATGTTTTTAAACTGCGAAGTTTTACTAGAAGAGCTTTATTTTCGACGACGCTATTTTGCACCACGATGTTTTAGAACTGCGATGTTTTCTCTTTGCTTTTTTAGAACTGCGATGTTTTCTCTTTGCTTTATTTTCTCTCACGGTGTTTTGCACCACGACGTTTTCGCCTTGCGTTGTTTTCTCCGCGATGTTTTCGGCTGTGACCGTCTTTTGCAGTACGATCCTGAAATAAAATTTCAAATCAATCAAAATAAAATGACTTTTATTTCACGGGAAAATATCACAATAACCAAGTAAAAATGATTTTAAAAAAATCGTTTGATTTCACATCAAAAGACTGCAGAATGCTAGCATAAACTTCCTTGCGGCAAATGACTGAAAACACAACTACATCAAATAGTGACTGACAATCAATTAAGTGGCAGAACATAATATGTTCTGTCCCGCATTTTTATTCAAGTTTAATGCATAGCAAATTCTCATAATGAGCTCTCATTAATTTCTTCAAAAGATAGAAACAATGGGCAACTTGTATGTCGCTATACGATTAATGTTTAATCATGAAACCGGGACGTAAAGATGTAATCTTTCCCAAAGAACGACTTGACGTAAAAGTTACAATGTATTTCTTCCATCTTCTTAGCATGCATTCGTGGTGTAATGGCCAGCATACTCGGCGTGTATCGAGAGGTCGTGGTTCGAGTCCCGGAGATGGCACTGTTCATTTTTCATGTCTCCTGCTTCGAAATAGCCCAATGTCTCTACAGTGGCGTCACTCCAGCTGCGTTGGCGCAGAGAACAGAGGGTTGAAGCTCTGAGCCTAGTTCGGTGAGGGGAGGACCCTTAGTGTCCTTAGATTGTGGGAACTGAAATGACCGATATATCCATACAGTGGCGCCTGAATTAAAAGGAAGTGGTGGATGATGATTCTCAACCACCAGGATTTGGCAATTGGGTCGCCTAATCCCCAGTCGCCCTTTAAAAGGAGGAGTATATAAGGTACTTCGCCAACCTTCTTAGCAGGCTTTCGTGGTGCAATGGTCAGCACACTCGGCGCGTATTCGAGAGGTTCGAGATTCGAGTCCCGTTGAGGGCATCGTTCATTTTTCACGTATCTCAGCATCAAAAATAACGTAACAAGTGTCGAACCCCGGAAAAAGCAAAATATTGGTCACGTCGATATTCCTTTCTTTTATTTACCTATCTAAAATATTTTGCTTAAAATAACAGCAAAGTAGAAAGTAAAAAACTTCACCGTTTTGGGAGATTGTTAAAATGTCTTTTACTCAAGTTTGATCTATGAAATCTTGTTAGTTCACATCTGAAATAACTGAAACTGAAAATGAAAAAAATATAAACATAATTCATTACTTTTGAGTTTCGAGTTGAGTTGATGTTCAAGTTCGGAAAAGATGGAATCGTAAGGACCGCCATAGTTCTTTATCCAACCACCGCAGGCAAATTTATGAAAATCTTTGCAAGGATTTACAGTTTCATCTATATTTCTTTTGATACTGTCAGCTGGAAGAAAAATGGAAAATCATCAGGTAAGAAAAGTAACAAGTTCATAACTACTTTGTAAAATTTTAGAAAATCTGAAGACATGGAACTTATATTGCGAAGAATAAAAGATTACACTTTTAAGGATTTAAGAATCTAAAATAGAAATTTAAAACTGCAATTAATAGTAGTTTACACTGAAGTGATAATAAACTTTGCTCTTATCGCTCTCTTGCAGACAATTCAGAGTTTCATGATGGACAATGAGGAATTTGCTGCAAATTTTATTCTTTTGTTGGTACGAAATACTCAACATGTACAAATAACCATGCACCATGTTTACAAAAATCCTTACCCGGCCTTTATTTTAGCAACCTTTGGTCGTAAACATTTACTTTTAATCACAGAAATGCTGCAAATACATTCGACCATCTTTACATCATTGTACGAAGTAAAAAGGAAGTACTGTAATCGCGAAAAATTTCGGGTATCAAATTTCAACAAAAATATCCATTTTAACAGCAATGGAATGCAACTTCACGATGTTTTTGCCTGGCATCTGTACGTAAAGACATCCCCCCGGGGGTTGACTCAGGAGAATTCCTGGGAAATACTGGCTAGGATCTGTACTTAGACAGTCCCAACCACGGGGGCATATAAGTTGGCTTCACAGGACTAGAGCCCGCTTATTCTCAGGTTGGTTCAGGCTTGGCAGGGACCGTACTGGTACTGTCGTGTCTGTTCCTTTGTCTGTGGTGGAGCAAGATCGGAGATCACCGATCTTGTCGTCGGGGATTTGGCCCTCATAGTTTCGATACGGGGACTGCTGGTCCCATTGCCTTTCATAGGGCCAGGCCTGGACTATGGGGTCTGCGTCGCCGATGAGGGGGTCTCAGGAGCCTGGACAAGCTCACCCCGAAAGGCAGACCGAGGACGGGGGTCCAACTCTTGCGTTATGTACGTAAAGACAGAATAAAGGACTCTTTTACCCCTAAAAAATTATAAAACTGGTTTAAAATGGATTCCAGAGAGATTTTTTTCGTTGCGTCTGTGCGTACGTACGTAGCTATATATGCACCTCGCATAACTAAAAAACCAGTAGCCTCAGAACGTTGAAATTTTGTATATAGGGCTGCTATAACATGTAGATGTGCACCTCCCTTTTTGGTTGCAATCGGGTGCATCAAAAGTATATAAAAATATATATATGTCTCCACTCTGTTACTCGGCTCAGCGAGCTTAGATTTTTTATTCTTATATGTAAGTAAATTGCGCGCATTTTTTGCTTTAAAACTGATTGAATTATGTTGTTCTTATCTTCCGTTTAAGGTTTTTATGTCTTTAGTTAACCTGCATTTGATATTTATAGAATTATTAACAATTTAAAAGTTGTTTAAGTGCGGCTAAGCCTAATTTTTTTCTTTTACCATATATTTGAAACTTGGGAGAATAGTGGATTTGTTGCCAATCTAGACAAACTAAGCTTCGCAACAACAAGGTAACGTCTTCTTTTATTATTGCGAATTAAATTATGCTTAATCCATTCTGGAATTATGATTTAAGTCATTAAATTATCCCATGTATTGACTCAGCATAACGTCCACAACAAATTAAGTCAGTTTTTACGCCTTCAGTGTCTTTTTGCCGAGTGAGACCAAAAGTAAACTTCCAGTTTTGTGCATCGAAAAATCTGCCGAATTGCTTGTTTCTGCGTAGGAACTGTAATTTTAACTGTAAGAAATTTTTTTAATTCTTTCAACTCTATTTGGTGTTTAATGTTTTTCTATATTTTTCAATTTTTAATATAGATATTTTGAGTTTTTATGTGTTTTTGCCTTGTCGCTATACGAGAACTGAATTAACTGCATGGGAAATACTGAATCGTCCGTGAAAAAAAAAACTGTTTGTTTAATTTCTTTTATACATAGTTTTAGATTTATTATAGTTGGACTGTATTCCGCTAATAAATAATTTTATTCTTCTAGGTAAATACAAGAAATGCCGCCAGAGGGCTGTGATGCGTAGGTATGGCTAATGACGTAACATATACACCCCGCGTTGAAATCTCAATTTCAATTTTACATTCACATTACAGTTTAAAATTAATACAATTGACAAGGAAATAGACTTTTTAAGCAAACAAGGAAATTAAGTGAATAAAGTCAAATGCGTGCAAAAATAAGCATATGCAGATGCAATTACACTATTACAATCAATGCAAAATGGAAATTAAATCATTCATCGGAAGCAAACAAATCTGGTTGATACGTATTTTAAAACAGTCTTCTGATGTTTTTACTAAAACTACTCGAACCTTTCCGTCTGATCCCTTTATTACCTCTTGTAAACGACCTAGCTTCCATTTATAGGATGTTAAATTAGTATCTTTCAATAAGACCATATTGTTCGGACTAACATTCGAAAATTTCCATTTATTTCTTAACTGCAAGTGATTCAAATAATCACGGAACCAATTTTTCCACACTAACTGCACGAATTTGATTATTCTTTGCCATCTAGATAAAGAATTATCTGAAATGCCAGTTACATTGGGTTCAGGAATAGACAGTAAGGGACGGCCTATCAAGAAATGCCCAGGTGTTAAAACTGAATAATCACTAAAATCTGTTGACATTGGTACAAGGGGTCTACTATTTAGTATGCCTTCTATTTCTATTTAGTATGCCACACTTCAAAATAAGTAGAAAATGATTTCAAAAATTGCAAATTTTGAAATTAAATACCTCGGACAATTTTTGTTGTACGGAATCAATTTTTTTTATGTTTTATTTTTTCAAATGATAATAAAAGTTTTCTTAATATACGCATATCGGGAGTAAGGAGAGGTAGATTTAGTAGAGTTACATTTTGACTTTTCGAAATTTAAAAGCTCCCAAACCGGAATATTTGTGTCATTTAAACTATTTCTGCAATTGGAAATATGTATTTAGGACCAACTAATAAAGGCCAGATGAAAATGTTCATGTTTTCAGAACATAATGTATACTGATATGATATTTCGAAATAAAGATCTTTCTCTGAAATTAAATGTTACCCGAAAGCTTGAACTCGCACTTCGTGATTTATAAAGATCATATTTTATCTCATTAGTGATTTAAAGAAACTAGATTCTAATATTTTGCTACACTAGGTACTATGGAACATAAAGAGAGTTTTTTATTAAGATAATTAAAATTTACAGGAAGTCTTATAAACAGAGTTGTTTTGGATTATAAACAGAGTTATTTTGGAGAATCTTATAAACAGAGTTATTTTGGATGGCAGCCATCCAAAATGCAACTCGAAGAAGAAAAGAGATATCAAAGTCAAATTTTTTTAGAGATTACTCATAGTATCAATGCAATTTATTTGAAATACAACGTTTCTTTGAGGTGAAAAAGACGAGGAAATCAGTAATGAGTGTTGCCTGCAAGTTTGTGAGTAACCGCTGCAGCACTGAGTGAGAGAGGCTCTGGATGTAATTTCTTGGGGAATGGTAGCCCACGTTGCTTTCACACATAGCCAAAATTCAACTGGTGTAGCAGCGAGAGCGAAATGCCAGGCGAGACGTTTTCTAGTCTTTGACCAGACATGTTCGATGAACGATTGATCTGGACAACGGGCAGGCCAAGGAACAATGTAAGAAGAGAACTTGAACATTGCGTGCAACATGTGGTCGCGTATTGGCCTGTTGAAAAGTAGTCGCAAGCGAGCTCTGAAGGTAAGGAAGGCAAAACCTCAGAGATACAGCAGTATCTCTGAGGTTTACCGATAATGCCTGTAGGAGGGTGTAAGAGCGGAATCCAGTACCGCCCAACGCCATAACAGCAGATGCAGCACCAGTATGACAATGTATAATCCAACAATCGACCAACAACGTCTTTCCACGGTGTCTCCAGAGCCCAATCCGACCATCGTCGTACTGCAGGCAGAAGCCTAATTCCTCCAGAAACAATGTAATGCAATTCTGATGACCCTCTCCACCGTTCAGTTCACCGCAACAAACGCGCGTGTTAAAAGTTAAAGCTAACCAAAGCAATGGACGCCTAGCGAACATTCTGTTGTACTTAAAGTGACGTCAAATTGTTCGTGCAGACACCGATTGTTCGGTCAGAGACTGCATTCGTTACGATAAGATTGCGGATATGGCAATGGGCTGCAGCAGTGCCATGTGCACAATATGGTCTTCCCGTGACGAGTTGCAATTGTCCCTGTCCGTCTGTCGTTCCGTCCTGCATCCACCGATTCCATATTTGCATGACTATTGCTTGGCTACGTCCGACACGATGACTGATGTCACGGGAGGATAATCCGCAATCTCTGTATACAACGATTCTGCCTGGATCGAACTCAGAAATGTGCTCGAATGATGCTCGTGTTTTTCTGCGAAGCTTTCTCAGTTCAGGCGTGGGTGACGCTGAGATGGGTGTCCGCGAATATCTTCGCTATCCCGGCATAACTGAGAATTGCGATTTTCGAACAACATAGAGTTCCTAATACTCCAATAAGGAGAGTTGATTCGTATGACAGTAGGCACAAAGATGTTGCAGAAAAGCGTAAACTTTTCATTGATGTTTTATGAACCATCCGAAATCAGATGCAGTGCAGCGCCAATCAGGCGGAGAAAATCTGGAGCCAGAAGTGCGATAACCAATTGAAAGACAGGGAAGAAAAGAAATTGCCAATAAGCCTTAACATGTGTCTTAAAAATTAATGTGTCTTATCTTAAATATTAATTTTAACTAATTAACTAATGTGTCAAATCAAATAGATTGAGTTTCTAAAGTTAACTACACTTATGCAAAAAATAAACAAATGAATGCTAGCGAATATATACATAGAATTACAATAACAAAATTATATGACATGGACAATAACAAAAATTAAGAGGAACATTAATACAGTATTAGCTATTTAAATATCTCAGGATTGCCTTGGGGCGTTTCTTATTGTGCAGAGCATGTATATCATATGTTAAATTAGGAATTGTGCTATTCTGCACTTTGCTGATATTTGCATAAAATTTTTTGGCCAAATCAGCCATATACTCCTGTATTTCTTTAAGTTCTCGATGAATGGCCGTGTTTCGAATGAACCAACGACCATTCACCGCCTCTCGTAACACAACATTTTGAACAGTTTGTATTTTATTCATAGAGGTTTTGCAGGCAAAGCCCCAAACAGGACAGGCATAGGTTAGGATGGGACGCAACATGGTTTTGTAAATGAGTAACTTATTATCAATAGAGAGAACGCTGTTCCGAGCAATTAAGGGGGCGAGTATATGTTTACGCACTCGGAACTTGGCCAGAATACTTGTAATGTGGGGGCCCCATGTGAGTGTGCTATCAAGAATAACTCCTAAATATCGGGTTTGCTTCGTCCAGGGGATAGGTGCATTGTACATTCTGATAACTTGCAATGTATCACATCTTCTTCTGGTGAATAGTATGGCATCTGATTTAGATACGTTGATTTGGATTTTCCACTTTACTAGCCAGGATTCCAGTAAGTAAGCTTTCTCACGACAGAAAGAAACAATTTACGTTATTCAGAACGGCTATCTTTGCGTTCTTAATATACGGATTGTAAAGAGCGCTGCAGTCGCCTATGATATGCGCGTGCTCTATAATTGTAATCATTTGCATATTGCTCCACGGTATACACATGATGCAAGTCTTATGCTGTTTGGATGCCTCCTTTATGGTGCTGCATTTATGGTAGAAGTTCTAACTTTCTTACTCGCACGTTTTAAAATTAATACAAATACTTGGTGTTCCTAGTTATTGATGTACGGGGAAATATTTTACCATAAGTTAAAGATCTGTATATCGCGTTGATGTCAAATATACTATGTATACTCGAAGAGAAACGGATGTAAAGTAATGTCTTGGTAATTTACTTTGCTGTCCGTGTTATTTGCATAGACCAACTATTTTTAACGAACTTGCATATTTAAAGGATTCGATACAAATGACATTTCATGCACCTTCGTGAGAAATGTGATCATGTGATGCACCTTCGTGAGATCATGTGATGCACCTTCGCGAGATCATGTGATGAATCACCAATCCCAGAGAATCTTCATATTTCTTTTTTTCTTCTGTTGTATGCATGTATGTAAGGTATGTATAATCTTCAAAGTATACTGCATAAGGTATTTCTCCCGCTTTCTCCGCATGCCTTCGTGGTGTAGTGGTCAGCACGCTCGACGCGTAACCGAGAGGTCCGTGGTTCGATTTCCGGCGAAGGCGTTGCCCATTTTTCATGTCTCCTATTTCGAAATAACCTAATGTCTCTACAACCGTAAGATAAGAATATTTACATAAACAATTTTATATGAATGTTCGATGTGCCAAAAAGTATGTCTGCGACATTGCCCTTGAAAACTGTCCTGGAAAAGGAAGCAGGGGTACTATAGTAAGTTAGCTCCTTTTGTGAGCCACTATAAATTTCAAATATTCAATAATGACAAAGAGTATGTATGAGGTGCAATTTTCACATCAACAGCAGGGGCAAAAGAAATTGTAATTGTTTTCATATCAGTTGACATTAAAGGAATTAACATTGTTTTTTGAAAGAAACTATCATTGTATCAGGGGGAAAACACACTTTGTGAAAGAAGTGTAAATTAGTTGAGCAAACACATTTCATTTGGATCATACACAATTATGTACATCTTCTAACTGATAAATTAAATTACTCGTAGAAATATATAGATGTGATGAAAGGGACAAATACCTTTAAAGCATTTATCAACCTTCACTTTTATGCTATTAAAAAAACTTCAGATACTTCCAGAGAAAACTTCACTTTCCTTCCAGAAATAAAAAGTATTGCCATTAAAATTATTTTAAAATCCTTTTGTCTTCTAAATTAAAAAAAAGTATTCTGTCCATTGCTAACACTTTTCCGCCTTGAAGATAAAGATTGAATTAAATCGGATTAATTAGTTTACGACAAAACACACGACGGATATCTGAGAAATGGAAAAGGGGCCTTCGTGAAGGACTTTTCTCAAGGAAATTAGCCTCGATCCACATTACACACAGGAAACACTACGAAAACTTCAGTTATACCATTCACCGAGATTAAACCTTGGTCTAACTATCAATATTTAGTGGCAACGCAGACGATTTAGCCACCGATCACTATTTGGCTTTCTTGAATAGAAAGTACTTCGCCCTTGTTTCCCCCAAAATGCATGAATTTTATATGAAAATGCAACATTAATGTGAAACTGAATTCTCTTTAGTATTAAAAACTTATTTTTCGAAACACGAAAATTTAATTTGATATATTCACACTGCGGCTTTAAAAAAACTTAAATTGAAACGGAGGAAAAAGCTTGCATTGAAAAGAATCCGCGAATAATATTGCTATCCACAAAGCCTCTTTTTAGAATACTACATGCGTGCAAATGATGGAACCTTGCACACAGAGATCTATAATCAAGAGCTGAAACAAAAAACTGTATAATAGCATCATAAATGCATTTTGTGATGCAATCGATACAGTATGCAACATTTGTACATTTTGTTTTACAAAATGATTTGCTTTTAGTGGAAAAGACTCAAGAATCCCTTATTAAAAAGTGTGCAAACTAAATCTGAATGTTACCTGCTCTTAGGCACCCTTCCGATTGGCAGACGTCCGTCCTGGAGTCAATGCGCAGTGAACTTCTTTGGTCCAAAATAAGATCAGCATCATTTCCTGAATCTGAAAAAGATTATTGAATAATTTTTCAATTACAGCCTAAATAATGTTACGGATTTCGTATGTATTTAGCTATTTATTTAGAATTGTATTTAAAGTTGTTTTACTTTCCTGTGCAACGCAGACAATTTAGCTACGTCTGAAAAGTAAAAGTACAAAAGCGCTTGCATTTAATATTTAATAAATAAATATCTCGCAATTGCTGTTGCCATCGAGGAAAATCGAGATGTTTATAGATTTTACCAGAATATTCTAGTGAATAATTAAAAACCTTAAAAAACCGAATTTAAACACCTCAGCTCAGTTGTAGCTGTAGCTGTTTTAAGCGAACTGTTGTTTACCTAATGCTGTGACGGATTGTAGCGAATTCGCTGTGAGATAGAATTAGTTTCTCTGTTTTTGAATTGAGTTCTGTTTAACGTTTGAGATATTGTGATATTGTACGAATATCGCTGAGGAAATATTTCAGTATTTTGTTTTATTTCTTGTGAAAAGAATAAATTTTATTAATTTTTTAACGACTTGTGCTTACAATCCATAACGAATCCGTACGCACGCAACAATAAATGAATGTTAAATGTAAGTTCTAAGAAACGAACAAATAAAACTGATGTATACATCCCATGATTTCCTTGTGGAGACTTAAATTACATACAATTTTTTTGCTGCACTTCACTTAAACTTATTTTAATCGAGCTGAAAATGACATCAAGAACAGAGCAGATTTTGAAATTAAATTCAAGGTCAATTTGTTTTTAGTGTTGAAGTGAAACTTCTGTTGGTCCATAATTAATGCAAAATTTTCACAAATACAAACATAAGAACCGGAAGACAACATTAACAATTAGATTTTGCTATTTAACCAATATGATTATTATTATTTTTTAATTTGGCATTGCAAAAATGCTTTTTCATTTAAAACACCAACTGCAAAGACTGTAACTGGAAGTAGTACATGACCCAACGACTATAAAAATAAGCCTGGTAAGGTGTGTATACATATAATATATATACTTTCGGTACTCCGTGCAAGAAAAAAGAAAGGTGCACATACAAAATTTCAAAGATACAGCTCAGAGAGGCAACTACATACCTTGTACGTATAAATAAACATACCCTCATACAAAGTTTTAGCGATTTACAGCTCATTTTTGAGTTATGCGAGATACGTACATATGTACAATGGGCAAAAAAAATGGCACAGTTCTATAGCTCCCGTTCTACTGGGCCGATTGACGAAATTCAAATTGCGTTTTCCATGTCTCGACAGCGCGACTTGGGATATGTATTAGATTTACATATAGTATTGTTCTAATGTAGGTATTTTGACACAAAATCGGATTTTTTCTGAAATGAAATGCCATTTGTTTTCCATATTTCGATTCTACGACTCAAATTATGCCAAAGTGCCAAGTTTTGTAAAAATCGCACGAATAGGTTTTAAAAAATTCGATCTCAAACTTTTAGCTCCTCCATGTTTATTGAATTTGATATATATTTATTAATACAGTTGAAGTCCAGAAATCCGCAATGCTTGGGATCAGAGGTTGTGCGGATTTTAGAACTTGGCGGATTTCAGGACAGAAAACCCAAATCATAATATTAGACTAAAAGTGCAAAAAAAATTAGGGATACTAATAAAGCATATATTTTTTTTTTACTTATTTCAAACATTTTTCTGATAGAGGTTTGTTTTAAAACTTTAGGTACTTGAGAGTAAGCTTTTTTTTTGTAAATTTTACATCTCATGGTAAATCTCATGGTCTGTAACACAGCTCTGTTGTTCTAAATATTTTAGGTATTTTTCATCATGTTCCAAACCCTCATTAAAAGATATTTTCTCACTCTTATCAAATTCATTATCTGTGTCGGTGTCGGAATCGTTTTCTTGCTGTGGCGAGTTTAAAACAGAGCCAATGATTTCATCATCGGCTATCTGATATGCCAGTGTTAGTTCATCTAAACACATCATCCATACTAAAAACCTCTTCTGGGCTAAGACTTTTTTTCTGCCACTAGCACAGAATCATTATTATTCGGTAATTTTGACGTCATTATTGGATAAATATTTTTTCTTCGGTATTTCATTCTCCCTCCTGCGGTTTCTGGAACTTATAAATTCAATGTTTATATTTTGAGAGGCGGTGCGGATTTCAGGAGTTGGCGGATTTCAGGTCGGCGGATTTTCGGTACTTGACTGTATATCTTTTCTTATTACATTTACTTGATTTCTTCTTTCACATTTCGAAATTTAGATTCACTCCAAATAAAATTCTCCCATTTTTTTTACGATTTATTTTTAAAATTTGTATTTTTAAATAATTTAAAAAAATTTTTGGAAACGAATTTGGATTATAACCCATAAAATTTTTATCATTACCTTAAAGTAGATGTATTTCTAAGTATACCTGCAAAAACTTAGAGCTTTTTATTCAAAATTTTCGAAGATATGCATGAATTTATATGTTGGTACGTTTTGAAATTTGGCATATTTGTTGAAAGCGATAATAACATCTAATGTGGTTTACGCACTTTGTTAAATTATTTGAAAGTAGAAAGATGTGACTTCTTTCCTCTCATCCACAATGTAAAAAGGTAGGAACGATGTGACTTTCTTCCGCTCCTGACAATGAAAAGGGCTAGGAAAATAGGTTGCCACGTATTAACAAGTTCGCCAAGTGAATTATTTTTGGCGAAAAGGGAAAATTCGTTAAGTTACATTTTTGAATTTCTCCGTAAATTTCACACCAAATTTTACAAAATTTAATATTTAGGCATAATTTGAGTTGTAGAATCGAAATATAGAAAAACATTGGTACGTTACTTCAGAAAAAGACCCATTTTGTGTCAAAATATCTATGTTAGAACAATGATATATATAAATCTAATATATATCCTAAGTCACGCTTTCCAGACACGAAAAGCGCAATTTGAATTTCGTCAATTGACCCAGTAGAACGAGAGATATAGAACTGCTCCAATTTTTTTTCACAGTGTACCTATGGATATCATAAAAAATCCATTTTGAATTTTCAGGGTTATTCGCTACCAGACCGACAAACTTACAGGGTATGTAGGGGGGTACAGAGACGACTCGGAATTCCATAGGAATGCAGGGTCGCAAATACCGTAGTTGCGAGCCATGGTGCAAAGAAGCAGAGAAAAAGAACAGAAACACTTTAATGGAACTGAAAACATTTTATTGAAAGGTTGTACTACAACAGGTGTTCGAAAAGTCGTCTGGCAAGCTTGACAGTGGCTGCATCGAATTCCTTACATTCTGGAAGATTCCTGCTAGCATGTCACGTATCCTCCTGGCAGCTACAGATATTCCAGCGACGAAGTCTTCAAATGAAGGAACGGGCATCTCGTATACCTAACTCTTTATGTGACCCCAAAAGAAGTCCATGCATGATAGATCCCGTGATCTGGTAGACCAAAGAAGCAGGCCACCATTGCCTATCCACCGCTGTCCAAAGGTTACGTCGAAGAGTCGTCTGGCAGGCTTGACAGTGGCTGCATCGAATTCCTTACATTCTGGAAGATTCCTGCTAGCATGTCACGTATCCTCCCGGCAGCTACAGATATTCCAGCGACGAAGTCTTCAAATGAAGGAACGGGCATCTTGTATACCTAACTCTTTGTGTGACCCCAGAAGAAGTCCATGCATGATAGGTCCCGTGGATCTGGCAGACCAAAGAAGCGGGCCACCATGGCCTATCCGCCGCTGTCCAAGGGTTACGTCGAAGAGTCGGCGGATGTTCAATCGTGTAATGTGGAGCAACCCCATCATGTTGGCACCACATGGACCTATTATGCTAGGATTTCTTCTTCTGGGGTCATATTTAGAGTTAGGTGAACAAGACCTCGTTCGAATATCCGTAACTGCCAGGAAAATAGTGACATGCCATGAATCTTCCAGAACGTACGAAATTCCATGCAGCATCGCTGTCAGGCCTGCCAGACGGCTTCTTGTCGTAATTTCGAACACCTGCTGTAGTGCAACCTATCAATAAAATGTTTTCTGTCCCATTAACCTGTTACTGTTTCTGTTCATTTCCTCGGCTTCTTCGCGCCATAGTTCGCAACTACGGCATTTGCGACACTGCATTCCTATGGGATTCCGAGTCGTCTCCGTACCCCCTACACACCCTGCAAGTTATACGCAAGTCACACGCATCACATTTTGAATAACGTAGACTTCCCTTCCAACATGGGCACCTAGAAGCCGAAAATTGAATTTCGAATTTGTTTTATTACCTATATCATATTTTTTAAACTTTAACGAATTTTTGATTAACAAACTCAACGATTTCAAAGCGAGCAATGGCAACACACTTTGCGGAATAAAACATATTTATCTTCAGCGCGCGAGACTGTCATGCTCTCGAAACGTGTATGTATTTTGTAAATGAAAAACACGTCCCTTTCGGCGTAGTACAAAATATGAAAGTTTTCAGATTTTCTTTTTTTTATTATATATTTTCGAAACTCCAGTTCATTTGCAGTTGATCTAACGCTGTAATATGTTTTTATTAATGGGCAAGAGATGAAGTAGTGTTCTGGAGATCCTTTTTGGCCACAAACACATTTGTCTGAGGAAGAGATATTTCTCTCGCATGGTCTATGTTCAGATATGAATTGATTTAAACGAGGATTATTGAGACATCTTTTCCTGTTTATTACGTTGATTAGTTCGCGCGTTCTCTCGTCTTTTGGGAACAGAATTCCATTCATTCTTCCATACTTAATTTTTTTTTATTAGTCCAAAGAGGCTTCTTTCCTGAATGACTGTTGTTTTCGCTTTGCGATTTTGTGTCGAATCATTCTGAATGCCGGTTTTACTTTTCAAATTTTTGCCACCAAATATTATCGTCCTGTATTATATTTGAAGAAATTAAATAATGAAGAATTTGCATAAATGTATGTATGTTTCTCGCATTGCGATAAAATGACGGTACCTAGAGGCATCCAATTTTGAATGACGTAATCCTACTGCGAATATGGGCATCTGGAAGTCCAAATTAGAATTTTGGAATTTGTTTTATGATCGAGTACATATTTTGTAAAACGTTAACGAATTGTTGATAAAACAAATTCAAGGATTTCAAAGCGAGCAATGAAAACACTGTACGGAAAATACATTTTTATCTCCAGCGCGCGAGATTGAGTATCGGAAATTTTAAAGATATGCTCAATTTAAAATTATTTTGGGATATTGCTCTTGAACTGAATTTAATGGTTTAAACGAGAAGAACATGCTATTTAATAAATAAAGTTAACACACAAAGTGTTAAACAAATGCCCCTTTGGACGTAATTTAAAACCTGAAACCTTTCAGATATTATTATTATTATTGTGTGTGTGCTTCTTTTTTAGGTATGAGTGTTAGGCCATTTTAAGTTCATATCTTAGGGATTAAGAGTACTACCTGCAACTTAAGCAGGGAAGTCGAAGTTTTCTTTTCCCTAATTCCTGGGTATGCTTCACCCAATCAAGCGAAATTTTAATTTGGCTGTTTTCTTGGAGAATATAAATTGATTCTTGGAGGCGCTACTTGAGAAGGATGTTTGAAATTCGCTAATGTATATAACGAAGAAAGAGAATCTGACTGAACTATAAGCTGACGGCATTTTCTTCTTTGCGAACACTTTACTTTTACATACTTTAGTTTTTAATGTACTTTAGTTCACGTATTTTAGTTCAGTACCGCACTATATAGTATATTACTATAAAATAGGCCTTTCAGGGCCGTTGTGAATATCCTATCCCCCTCAATTTGCGATCGTAATTCGTGTCATCATCGCGGCATACCGTTTAGTTTCGTCTCGTGATTTCAGACTATAATTCAAGCTAGCCTTCACTCCCCTGCTTATTAAGCGAAACAAGCTAAATGGAAATGAAATGGGCGGGGGGAGAGAATTAAGCGAGTCGACCCTTTTTTATCTGCAGCTGCTGTTCTCATGGTTGCGAGTCAAATTAACTTTAAAATTCCGTTTTAAAGTAATAGACTATAATAAATGGCAGTAGTGTAGCTATGAATTCTTTGGTTTCTCACACACATTAGTTGGTACTCACGTATTAACGCAACCAGGCCAAAATTCGCATAAATCGCCAAATTTGGCGACTCTACTTATGACAACCCTACGTGTTACACGTGGTTTTTCGTAAAGAAATTATTTTGCTTACTGGTTAGATTGAATGCCCTGAAATACTTTAACTATGGGTATTTGGGATTTGCGTGCGAGTGGAAAAGATGCTGTTGAATTGTTGCAGGGATATGGAATTATACAGAACGAACGTACTTGTAAAAATTCTCATAAAATGAAATTGTATTTTGGAAAGCAAATCTTCTGGAAATGTAACGTCGAAGAGTGCAATCAACACTTGGGTGTGAGAACTGGAAATTGGTTTGAAGGTAGCCGAATTTCATTTGTGACAGCGGTGCGCTTCATTTATTGTTGGTGTAAAGAGTTAACCTCAATTAAATTTTGTGCAGAAGAGATGGGAATTGCTGATAAAATTGTTATAGATTGGAATAATTACATGCGGGAGATATGTGCCCTTGAAATGGATGAAAAAGAAAGAAAGCAAATAGGCGGCGAAGGACTTATTGGGGAAATAGACGAAAGTTTATTTGTAAAAGGAAAAAATAACACTGGGCGTGTACTACCACAGCAATGGGTTTTCGGCGGAATTTGCCGAGAAACGAAAGAGACTTTTTTGGTTACTGTACCTAACAGAAGCGCCGTTACCCTCATGGAAAAAATTTGCGAAAATATCAAGGAAGGAAGCATCATTTATTCGGATTGCTGGAAAGAATACAAGACAAGTGAGTTGGAAAATGCTGGATTTCTGCATGGAAGTGTTAATCACAAATATAACTTTGTGGATCCCAACACGGGCGTTCACACAACATGTAGAGGCCAACATGTGGAGCGCATGTGGGGCTCAGCCAAATGGGGCAACAAAAAACAGAGAGGAACAGCCCGTCATCATCTTGACTCATACCTTATCGAATTTATATGGCGCCAAGCTCAAACTGTTAATGGCGAAGACGGTTTTCAATCAGTACTAAAAGCAATAGCCAAAAGATTTCCGCCGAAAAAATAATTCTGTAACTTATTCAAATTCTAAACCGGAAAGGTTTAATTGATATTTTATATTTTAAAACAAAATAATATAAAAACTTTATTAAAAATTATCTGTAATTAATAAATGTACATTTTCTTTCTATTCATACTTTTTTACTCAAACTTACAAATCGCGCCAACCTCGTTGCGATAATACGTAAGTACCCATTAGTTTCAATACTGGCATAGTTTAGTTTGCATGTTATTAGTATGCTCTGGCATACTTACAGATTAAAAGCAAGACACACAAATTTCTTGCTGTCGGCTGCACGCAAAATGTAAAACATTATGCTCACTCTTCAATAAAAAAAAAAAAAAAGAAATGATAATTGAAATCAAGCCCAATCTATGTTCCAGCTTAATATACGTCTTTAATTAATTAGATCGAAAAAGAAAAGAAGCAACCCTTTTTAACTTTTGGAAATGGACAAGATGACTTTACTGATGTAAACGATCTTACAGATACCACATATCAAAATTTCATTGTAAGCACAAATAGTGAGACTGCATATTTCAGCAACATTTCTGTATTGAAGGAAAAAAAACAGGTTCTGTTCTGCTGTCAGGGCCGGATTCAGATATCGCCAAAAGCTGACGATTTGGCGAAAAAAATCGAAGCATATAAAAAAATCCCAAAATATTTAAATTGCGATAAATAAAATACAATACGGTTAAGCTGAAGAAAAATCCAAGGGAAAAAATAGCAACAGATGTTCGTAAAATTAGAAATTTTTAATGTAAATTAAACAACTTGCCAAAAAAATTAGAAAAAAAATTCGTTTTATGATTTTACGCGAACTTTTTTCACACTGAATAATTCCTCGTTCCTGAAAAAAAAAATGTATGGAAGATATTTCATCTTTAGGAAAGTCCAAATTTTCAAATCCATGGTAAATACAATAATAATAAAAACAGAAGTGACAGTTACATCTTTGGAATTTGCATTCTCGTTGCCAATTTTGAAAACACATTATTTTACTTTTTCTTAAAAAAGTTAACATTGTAACGACTTTGCAAGTAAACATTGAACCAATCTATTGGCGAGTTTAGCAAAACATTTGGCGATAACTCCGGTCCCGATAACAGAGCAGTACCAAAGAGCCATTGAATTACTTCTTCTGTAGAACTTATTTTAAAGAAACACATTTTAAAAATGTCAATTATGAAAGCTTCCATACAGGAAGCAGCAGGATAAACGTGCAATCCTTCCAGGAAGCTATAGTTTAAGAAGCCCACAACAAACCTCTTGCAGTATCTAAAAAGCATTTTGATGATCTATAAAATGCAATCCACCAGCAATGAAATACCAATCTGTTATTCAGTTTTTACAATAACGGGAAGTTTAAATAGTAAAAACATTTTATTCTGAAACTGATGAAAATGTACTAGGCGTTCTTGAAAAGTGTTAAGTTTCTTTTGTATTTTCATTAATGATGTAACACTGAAACAATGCCATTTTATAAATTATAGTACATGTCATAACATGGTAACATTATTAATTTCTTCTCTCTAGAGGCATCAGCATCTGGTATTACTCAACACAAAGCAAAAAGTCTTATGTGTACACTACATGACATTCTTGTACGGAATATTAAATTATACGCACTTTGCATTTCATTTAAACTTATTGGATTGAATTAAATCTACTTCATAAACCACAATAGAATAAATGCACTATTAAAATTCACTATATTTGCTTACCATGGCGACACTGGCGCTAGCTTTACATAACAGCCTAATCATTGCCACATGTTCTGTTCAAATACTATAATAAATCTAAAATGATGCGTAAAAGAAATTAATCAAACAAACAAGAAGAAACTTTTCACAGACGATTCAGTATTTCTCATTCAATTAATTCAGTTCTCACTTCGCGACAAGGCAAAAATATTTAAAAACTCAAAATATATATATGAAAAATTACGAAGTAAATCTTAAACACTTATTTCCTCGAATAAATTCCAGAATGGATTAAGCATGATTTAATTCGCAATAATAAAAGAAAGCATTATCTTTGTTGTTGCGAAGCTTAATTTCTCTAGAGTAGCAACAAATCCACTATTCTCCCAAGTTTCAAATGTAAACAAATATGGCTTCCATGGAAAAAAATGATTAGGATTAGCCGCACTTAAACAACTTTTAAATTGTCGATAATTCTATAATTCTTGCATGCATATTTACTAAAGGCATAAAACCCTTAACCGGAAGATAAGAACAACATAATTCAATCATTTTTAAAGCAAAAAATGCACAATTTATCAACATATAAGAATAAAATACCTGAGCTCACTGAGCAGAGTAACAGAGTGCATGTATATATATATATATATACTTTTTGTTCTACTATAAATTATAATAAGAAAATTCTCCATATTACATCTCCAAGCAACGGAAATTCAATTTAAAAACATCATTGAAAAAGTACTTTTCAGAATTTAAAAAAATTTAGAATTTTCAGTCCTCCTCGCTTTAAACACAGCAAACTAAACCGCAAAAATGCCAAAATCAAAAGTAAACTTTTTAAATATTGAAAAACCAGTTATTGTTATTGATAGCAGATTAATCGACTTATCAAGGGAATAAACCAATCTACCATCCATTAGCAATAACTAAAATAAGAGAGAGTGTTTCATCTTACTTCCAAGTAAGCGTCAAATTATTTGCTAGATTCAAATCATAAATGTAATGATACTCAATCAAAATAAAGATATTAGTCACTAAACCAAAAGAATCCTATTAAAAAGCAAATAATCTTTAAAATTAAAATTTTTCACTAAGAACACAATTAATCTGAACGAGAAGCTTACTTTAGAAGACATATCCCCTACACTCTCTTTTCATTTCAAATACAAAAGTAAAAACAAAGTAGATTCAAGAACAAATTTTAAAAAATCATAAGAAGATTAAATGAAATAATCCATAAAATTAAAATTAGAAACTGTAGTAAAAAAGAAATTTAAAAATCAAACTAGTAAGCAAAAATTAACCAACTTACCTTCGAAATTTTAAAACCAAATGACTGGAATGCAAGTACGTATTAAAAGATGGAAGCAAAAGGGTTGTCGTAATAAGTAGTTTTCTATTGAAGAAAGTTTAGCCTAAATTGGCGACAAAACGACAAAGTTTCTTGGAGATATAATACACAGAGAGCAGACTGTTATTAAAATAGCGCTAAAAGCTGCTATCAGTTTGAATTTATATTCATAATGAAAGTAATTAAAAGTAAATTAATAAGCCCAAGACTTGCGCTAAAGCTGCAAAGTAATAAAGCACTAATTCACTATAAATTATAATAAGAAAACTTTCCATATTACATGCTTTATCGCAAGTCTTGGGCTTATTAATTTACTTTTAATTACTTTCATTATGAATATACATATATTTATATACTTTTGGTGCTGCCATTGCAACTAAAATAAGAGGTGCATATCTACATGTTATAGCAGTCCTATACACAAAATTTAAACGTTCTGAGGCTGAAAAACTGTTTCCTTTTTTGTTCGTTTGTTTGTTTAATTTCTTTTATACATCGTTTTAGATTTATTATACTATTTGAATAGAACATGTGGCCACGATTAGATAATTCTTCAGATGATATACATAATTTTTGTGCATTGTGAGTTATAAAATGCATGAGATGTAACGCTGTTAAGTGAAGCTAGCGCCAGAGTGTCGCTGTGGTAAACAAATATAATTAATTTTAAACAGTGCATTTGTTCTATTGTGGTTTATGCGCTATCGACGAAGTAGATTTAATTCAATACAATAAGTTTAAATGAAACGCAGAATGCGTATAATTTAATATCCCGTGCAAGGAAGTAATGTGGTGTACAGATTAGATTTTTTCCTCTATGAAGCCACTGGGTTTGAAAGCGTTCGATAGTGTTTTAAATAATATTTGATGTACGAATTTGTATCCTACGAAACTATATCATGAAAGTTCCGTAAATATTAAAATTCAACCTATCATGAGAAAAACCTACGTAACCTGTTATCGAATACTATTAAGCTTCTTTCCCCTGTAGCATCATGCTGCTAATATAGATATTCGTGTTATTATTTTAGGTTGGAAAGCGCTTTAGCCCAGTGCTTGGCGGCGATTGTTTTTGAATGAATAATAAACGCGCCAACATGGGTAACTCCGTGTAACATGTGTACGTTGCCTACATTGTGCAATTCGCTGAAGTTTTTTTTAAGTTTAAAAGGAACGCTGTGCACATGGCATTTTCTTGTAATTTATTTTCGTTATTTTAGTTTATTTTGTTCATTTGTGTACGTTGCCTACATTGTGCAATTCACAGATTTTTTTTAAGTTAAACGGAACGGTGTCTTCGATGCTATTTTGGTTACGTTTTCGCGGAGCGTGTCGGGAAGGTTATGTAACGGCATAAAATGTGTAAGTATTACAACATAAAATGTAAATAATTAGTTTAAACCTAACTGACAAATATTTTAATGATTATAATGTTCGCTTTGCATATTATTTTATTATCTTTTTGTGGCAACAGTTTCCATACTAATTTATGCTTTAGAATTCTATGTTTTATTTACAATAGGTTTTTGCGGAGCGTGTCGGGAAGGTTGCAATTGCAAAGACGTTTCGCAGAAACGCGCCGAATTGGCGATTTTCAAAACATCGCCAAGCAGTGGGCTAAAGCGGATTTTCACCTTATTTTATATCTTATTATCCATTTAGTGTTGTAAGACTTTACATCTCATCGCTAAAAAGAATTTGCAATCGGTTACTCAGTATCTTCACTGGCACTACGGATATCGAAATGGAAGAGTGCAAAATCACCCACTGCTTGGCGCGTTTTTAAGAATTGCACAAATTCGGTATCCATGTACACATCGACTTTTTTTCACTTAAAAAAATATCTCAGAATTGCACAAACTCGGCACTGCGCACTCCCTTGACTTTATCCGTACACATCGATCTATTTTTTACTAAAAAGTTAAAAGAAATTGACAAAAATCTAATTCTTCTTACTCTTGTAAAAAGCGCCAAACAAAACGCGTTAAAGAAGCGGGCGATTCTGCACTTTACCATCGAAATCTATAACGGAACACTTGCGTCATGAAGAAAATCTTATTTAATTGTGCAGTATAATGGATTTCGGCCTAAAAACTAAGTTTACTAACCTGAATTTACATTTAATGCAGAAGCCACGTAAGTAAAAATTACTACGATGCTGATGCTGATGCTCCTAACGCAGCGCATTTTCAACTACCTGAAGCTTCCTCTCGTTAAAATGATTACCAAAGGAATTCTTTATGACAAATTTCAGAATTTTCGGTATTCTCTGCAGATTTCGAAGGCTTGAGAGCAATAAAATTCTTACTACGCAAGCAGTACTCTTGAATTAAAAAGCAATTCGCATATTAAAGTACAGGCTTATCGTTTTTTCAGCTTCCTATGTGTACACGCCACGTACGTATTGTAAACAATTAACAGCTGTTTAGTTCTTCCATATGTCAGCTCTATATCGATGACTGAAAGCAAGCAGAAACTCATGATCGATGAACAATAGATATTCAGCAGAAATTTCATTTCTCCCAAAGACAGCACAGATGAAATTAAAAAAAAAAAAGGCTTTCGACTCCAGAATGGGCGAAATTCATGTCTAATGTATCAAATAACTATGACAACTGAATATCGTGTTAAGTGAACCACGTTATGCGAATTTATTGTGTACTCAACGAAGGCTTGTGCGTGGCATGTTCACCAATACGAGATGTCCAAATGTCTTCTGTTGACGGATAACATACGGAAGAGATTCTGCTACTTTTATTTCCGTGCGATCCATATGTCACGCTGCGTTAAAGGTTTGGCTTGGTACTTGATAAGGGTAAAACACTCAAAGGCTATCTGTTTAAGGGAAAAGATGCCTTCATGGAGGGCTTTCTAAATGCCTCTCTCTATACGAAGACTCTTATCAAAGTTACACGTGCGGAAAAAAGATGAAAACAACCATGCAACCAGCCCACTCATCTGGAATGAGCCCAGATCAAGTACTCGAGCTAGAGGTTAGCGACTTTTCCACTCAGCTGTTGGTAGGCTCCCAATGCGCTGAAAAGAAAAAATATGATGTGTACACCACATGACTTTCTTGTATGGAATATTAAATTATACGCATTTTGCATTACATTTAAACTTATTGGATTGAATTAAAGCTACTTCGTCGATAGCGCATAAACCACAATAGAATAAATGCACTCTTTAAAATTCACTATATTTGTTTACCATAGCGAAGCTCTAGCGCTAGGTTCACTTAACTGCGTTACATCTCATTCATTTTATAACTCAGAATGCACAAAAATTATGTATAGCATCTGAAGAATTATCTAATTGTTGCCACATGTTATGTTCAATACTATGATAAATCTAAAACGAGGTATAAAAGAAATTAAACAAAAAAAAAAGAAAAGAAACAGTTTTTCACAGATAATTCAGTGTTCCTCATTCGATTAATTCAGTTCTCACTTCGCGACAAGACAAAATACATAAAAACTCAAAATATCTATATTAAAAATGATGAAGTAAATCTTAAACACTTATTTCCATGAATAACTTCCAGAATGGATAAAGCATGATTTAAGTTGAATTTCGTCAATCGGCCCAGTAAAACCGGAGATATAGAAGTCTTTTTTTTTTTTCGCAATGTCCATAACGATTGCTTCACGAATTATGATTACGATTAACACGTGTGTTTCTTCTGTGAAAGCTAATATAGACTGTTTGCATTTTATACATTTCATAAAAGAATGCTTAATTATTACAAACTGGAGTCTTCATACTATGTAACAACATTTTAGAACTGGCTAGATTCAAGTGACCACATCTTTCCTGCCATAATTTAAATTCACTGGGTTTTGGGTATTTGCTTACAGTGCGCATCATTTCAAATTTCAAGTACACTTTGGTTCATTTACAAAATACAACCCATTTTGCTTATTTGCTTCAAAGACGTCTTTACCTTGATCCTTAACCCATGAATAATTACAGTGTGTCACAAAAGTGATGGGATACTTGTCCGTTACAAAAGGAAACTGTGGTAAAATAAATTAAAAAAACATGTAAAAATTTTTTGTGGGTGTGTTTCATACTTAAATTTAGTAACAATTATTACATAACATACATTTTCTCAAAATATTAATTTAATAAAAATACAATTGTTTAGAACAGAGCAAAAAATGGCTCACATAAGTGATGGGACACTTACTTTTCCACCAAATATTTATCCCAAAATTTTACTTTTTAAAAGGTTTTAATACTTTATTGGATTTCCTTTTATTTTTAAAACATGATTTAATCTTCTTGGGATGGATTCGAATAATGTTTTTGTGATTTCTGGAGTGATTTTACCCCATTCTTCTTGAAACACCGATTTTAACTGTTGTTTTGAAGAAATGGTGTGTTTGCGAATTCTTGATTACTATTCTTGCCAAATATTCTCTATGGGATTTAAGTCTGGAGATTGAGTAGTTGTTTTTATTATTTCAGGACATTTATACAGCAGCCAGAGTCTAACGTTCAAAGGGTCATTGTTCGGGTAGATTTTCAAGTCGAAATTAAAATCGTTATTAAGGTTTGAATATCTTGCTTAAGATTAATTTAAAATCGTTATGAAGGTTCAATTTTCGTGCTGAAGATTTCAAATTTTGATTTAATATGCCAATATACTTGTACTGATCCATTATACTGTCAATAAAAACATGATTACCAACTTCAGCGGACGACATACACCCCCATACCATAACTCCTCCTCCACCATGTTTTACTGCTGGCACCAAGTTGTGTTTGCGAAATTTTTCCCTGGGTTTTCTCCATATCAAGATTCTACCGTCAGAACCAAATATATTAAATTTACTCTCATCAGCAAATATAACTTCATTCCAGTAATCAGAATTCTTATTTATGTTGGATTTTGCGAAAGCCAGTCTGAGTTTTCTATTCCTCTCACTTACGAAGAATTTTTTCCTGGCTGCTCTACCGTGATATCCAGTAAATCGAATTACTCTTCTAATAGTATCAGTATTAAAAATTACTCCACATAATGCTTGTAAATCAGCAGCAACTTTAGGAGCACTCCTTCTTGGATTTTTTTTAAATATTTCGAACGATAATTCGCTTTATTCCATTGGATAGCTTTGATGGTCGGCCAGGTCTTCTTTTATCCTGAATCATATAATTCTTTTTATATCGTTTAATGATATCGAAAACTGTTGAATGACTCAAGTTAACTGTTTCAGCAGTTTCTCTAATAGATTTTTCACGTTCAATATGCAAATTAATAACTAATTTTTGAATTTCAGGCAAAGTTTCTTTTCGTTTAGCATTCACGGCTGCACAGAGCTAAAAAACACAAAAATTCCAAAGCAAACTGGAAAGAAATAATGCAGACGATTTTATAAATTATTGCCAATTGCTTTTGAGTAAAAATAAAAACCCCAAAAAGTATTTTTAGACGATTTTTATTGCATAGTCTAATGGTGTCCCATCACTTATGTGAGCCATTTTTTGCTCCGTTCTAAACAATTGTATTTTTATTAAATTAATATTTTGAGAAAATGTATGTTATGTAATAATTATTACTAAATTTAAGTATGAAACACACCCACAAAAATTTTTTACGTGTTTTTTTTAATTTATTTTATTACGGTTTCCTTTTGTAAAGCACAAGTGTCCCATCACTTTTATTATTTTATTACGGTTTCCTTTTGTAAAGCACAAGTGTCCCATCACTTTTGTGAGACACTGTATTTTTAAAATAATCACTGCATTTATACTGAAGTTAAATTCATTTTAAGTTGGGAATGTATATATTTTATTATTATGTTTTATGCTGTTGAATTAACACTTATATAAATTTTAACTTTCCTTTTACCCTCAGTATTTCAAAATCCATTCTTTAGTGGTTGACTGTCTTTCGGTTTTAGTTTATTGATGTGAATTTAGATTTGTCATAGTACATACAGGGTGTATCAAACTTGCCTGGCGCGGTAGTGGCGAAACAAAACGCAAAAAAGGAAGGACAAAAACACTGAGACAAAATGTGTTTTATTATGTTCAGTACATCAGAAACCAATAAATAAGAACAAAAACAAACAACGATCGACATTAAAGAAGGTGTTCGAAATTACGACCCCGGACCGTGATCCACGCCTCACTTCTCCGGCGCATAAAAGATCTGCATCACGAATGGAAGATGCATGCCGCACGGTTCCTGCATCACGGTCCGGGTTGTAATTTCGAACACCTTCTTTGATGACCATCGTTGTCTGTTTATATTGATTTTTCCTTGCTTTTGCTGTACTCCAAGTAATAAAGCTGTTTTCTCACCCCTTCTTTCTTGATTTTTTCGTGGTCACTACCGCGCCAGGAAAGCGTTTCTGACCATGCATTGCTATGTGATTTCCCATCGCCTAGGTGTACTCCGTCTCTCCTGAAAGTTTGTCACAGCTGTACTGATACACCCTGTATATGCAGCGATTCTGAATCACGATGCCACTTTTATGTTCTTCCTAGATATTGGCTGGAAATGGTAGCTCAAATACAGGAAAGATCTGACTTATGTGCAGCAAAAACACTGACGAACGAATGAAAAATGGAACAAAAACAAATGAAACTTCTAAATTCCAGCAGAAAAGGCTAGTTCTCATGTTGCACTGACAGTGCTCAGTAAACAGGTTTGTTCAGTTATATGAATAGAATTTTTGCTGCATTCAAATGTTTTACGTCCTCTTCTATTGCAGTTATACAACACCTCTGTGCATTTCACATTTGTAGAACTTACTTTTGCATTGTTATTACTTTAGCACCAAAGCGTACTGAACTTGGCTACTTTCCTCCGCTTTAAACCGGCCTTTTCTGACCTTTCTAGTAATTTAACTTTTGGCACATCTTAATCTGAAAACAAATCAAGGGTTTCTGTCCCAATTCTGAAATTTCTTAAATCCAGTTTTCCACTAGCATTTAATTAACATTCATTACCCCATTTTTGATACTGTACAGACATAAACGGATAGAGATCTGCAATTAAAAATGAATTCAATTACAGCAGTTACAAGTAAAAATTTATTCACAAAATGATTAATGAAGAGATATAACTAATATCAAGCCCGGTACCATACTCATCATCGTATTTCAGATAGTCAGAAAATATAAACTTAACTACAACGAATATTAGAACTGTCAATGCATTCATCATATTTTTAGTAGTCAACAAGATATAAAATAAGCTCAACAGCTTTATCAACTATTTGATATTAAAAAAGGAATCCTATTATGTTAAAAAATTAACATTTAAGTTTACAACATTCAGTTCAAAACAAAAGTAACACGGATTAAATTTAACTACCAAAATTTTACTAAATTAAAATTCTTCACAAAGGAATAGAAACTATTATTAAATTATTAAATTCTATATTTAATGAAGCAGAAAAAAATATTTTTGTATATTCTTCTATGTATTTTAGTCAAATAAGTCCCTTTACTTATGTTTAAGGGAAGGGAGGAAAATGTAAATACCAAATTTTACAAACACTATTCTTGAAATTATATCCTTTTTACACACAGCTTCAAATATTTTCCAAAGTGATAAAAAACTGATATAAAAAATAAAATTGTAATTTCAACATCAATGTTACATATTTTTTACAATGTTATATATTTTTAAACATCAATGTTACATATTTTTTTAAACTTACAATAAATTCCGAAATAACAGTAACAACAATTAATGACTTACATTTGTATATAATGCACAAATAAGTCATTTGTATAAAATACAAGCAGTAGAACTGTTAAGATACAGGTACGCGAAACAAAAAAAGCCTATAGCACAGTAAAGCGCATTAATATGAATCACACAGATAACATTTGTTTCGTTCAAAAATGATAAAATGCATAATTTCGGAAAATAAATTGTACACATCTGAAAGTTATTTAATTAAGCAGTTTTAAAAAATACATATATATATATATATATATATATGTTTCGAGCATTGTAAAAATACTGAAGAATTATTCTATTTAACTGTTTTTCTTATAATGCATTTTGTCAATATATTAATTCACAGTCTCATGACTATATTCATAGTGATAATTGTGATTAAATCTCTATTGTTAAGAACCAAAAATGAATTAATAATAAGATATTAATATATGGTCAGTTTTGGATTAAAAAATCAGTATTTTAAAACTAAAGAAAACTAATTTATATCAATTATTATTTTTTTAACTGCAGTGTATGATATACTTTATGAACTTCACTTTTATGGTAATCTTGTCAAGAAAGAAGATTTGGTGCACTTCTGCCTTAGTGAAAAACAAGAAGTTATCAATTCGCCAGGATGCACGATTTACATTTCTTCAGCTACGCTTTTAAAAAATACGTTTTTTTACTGTTGCTAAAAATATGAGTGTTCACTTTTAAAATATAGTAGTCTTTCATTGTTAAATATTTAAAATTTAAGTTTTCATCTTGCGAAACACAAATAGTTACCAATTTGCATGTGCAAACATTTTCACATTCTTTAGGTAATAAAAAAACCTTCTCTTTTAAAATTTTTTAATGCTACATGTTTTATATGTTTACTATTTCCAATCTGCTCTCAAAGAAAAAAGATGATTTAAGAGAAAATAAAATATTTATAAGAATTCATAAAATGGCAAGGGAAGGGATGTTTAAGGAAAAAAAAAGCTAGGATATGCTTTGCCTCACACTTATTCTTGCACCAAGTAGAATTCATGTTCAGGCAGAATTGTAATTTCATGTAAGCATTAATGCTTTTGACAACGAATTAGAAGCAACTGCTGGAATGCTATCATCAGAAAGTATGTTATAAATGAACTTTCAAATATAGTTAAATACAGTGCTTATAAAACTATTCTTTACTAAATAAAATAATAAATTTATATTAAGTTTATTATTTTCTATACGTACAGATTAAGTAAACTACATAGATATTGATATGTGTGCATTATCTCAACTACCTCAGTCCCCAAACTTTCAGAATGTGCCAAAACTTTGACAATCATATAGACAACCATTCTTAACCATTCATAGTACAAAACCATCCTCACAATAATCTTGCAATCAAGTAACATGACCATTTTCACATGCGCTCTTGGCACATTCTAAACTCCAATGCTTTTATACACATATCATGATATTTTTTGCGTTCAACTTAGTTTTAAAACATCACTTGCGGACTTTGCCTAGAATGGAAGAAACAGGTAAAATTTCTGCAGGAAATCATTTTTTTACAGCAAAATCACTAAACAGAACAAACAATATGTTTGATAGAAAACCAATATATGGTGCTGTGCAGCTCTCTGATTTTTTTTCCCAGCAAAAACAGATCAATGTGTACATGGGAAGATAAACAGTGGAAAAAAATTATACAACAATTTGGAGAAAAATGTTTTGTTTTTTAAATCTATCATACAATCCTTATTTAATAATCAAAATTATTTTAAATAAAGAATTTTTTTTTTCCTTCTGAATTGCCAGTAATGTTTCCCAGCTTACAATAAATATCAATAATTAGGGGAATCTTTTAAAAAAAAATGAGAAAATGGCCAACTTGCACCAAATAAGTAATTTTTCAGTTTTCATCTATTGGTCATAATTTAGACCGTTTTAATTTTTTTTAAAGTTCATAACTGCACATTCTTACATCCAAATTGTGCCACTATAATTTTTCGGTACTTACGTACTATAACGACTACTTAGATATCTCACAAAACTGGAGATCGATACAATTTTGTTGACCCATCTTACATTGACTCATACTCAAGGTGTGAAGTTCCGCAAAATGGAAGAACAAGTGACAACGTGTGACAAGCCGCCATTTATTTCGATACCTATTTAAATAGATTTAGCTGAACTTATTTGGCGGGAAAAAACAGGAAATGCCTTTCGATGCTATTTTGAAAGCTATTTCCCACCGCTTTCCCCACCATTGACTTCAACATTTTCTTTTAACCAGTTTTAAGTAAGTTAATTTTAATTTTTTAATTCATATTTATATATAGTTCATATAGTTATATACGTTTACTTATAATATGTATATATATATATATTATAAAAAGAAAATTCTCCATATTGCATCTCCAAGAAACAGAAATTTAATTTAAAAACATCGTTGAAAAGATATTTTTCAGAATTTAAAAAAATATTTTGCTACAGTTTTTAACTTTAATTTTATGGATTATTTCTTATAATCTTCATATGATTTTTTTAAAAATTTGTTCTTGAATCTACTTTTGTTTTTGAAATGAAAAGAGAGTGTAAGGGATATGTCTTCTAAAGTAAGCATCTCGTTTAGATTAATTATGTTCTTAGTAAAAAAATTTTAATCTTAAAGATTATTTGCTTTTTAACAGGATTCTTTTGGTTTTGTGACTAATATCTTTATTTTGATTAAGTATCAATTAGTGATTTGAATCTAGCAAATAATTTGATGCTTACTTGGAAGTAAGATGAAACACTTTCTCTTGTTTTAGTTACTGTTAATGGATGGTAGATTGGTTTATCCCCTTGGTAAGTCGATTAATCTGCTATCAATAACAGTAACTTGTTTTTCAATACTTAAAAAGTTTACTTTTGATTTTGGCATTTTTGCAATTTAGTTTTTCCTTTACTGTGTTCAAAGCAAAGAGGACAGAAAATTCTACAATTTTTTTTTCTTTTAATTTTGAAAAATATCTATTCAATGATGTTTTTAAATTAAATTTCCGTTGCTTGGAGATGTAATATGGACAATTTTCTTTTTATAATTTATAGTGAATTATTGCTTTATTACTTTGCAGCTTTAGCGCAAGTCTTGGGCTTATTAATTTACTTTTAATTACTTTCATTATGAATATATATATATATATTCATGTATTTCATGTATATATATATATATATATATTCATGTATATATAATATATATATTCAGGATTTTTGGTTTTTAAATTTTTATTTCTTTACAATTAGGAGTTTCATTTTTAAAAGAATTTATAAAGATAAACCAATGAAAATTTTTATCGCCAAATATCACCAAGGCAGTCATAGTCCATTTTTTTTCTTGTCAAGGTCACTTTAAAAAAGGAGGTTGATCTTTAGAATATAGTAATAGGTGATTTGGTAATGGTTTTCTAAGACAATAAAGACCCAGCTAGAAGTATAAAGAAGATCAAGAAAAATCTGAAAATTTTGAAATGTATATGATATTTTAACCATTTTTTAATTTAAAATATATTCAATAATTAAAATTTTATACATTTTTAAGCATTTGAATATTTGAATTATCACAGGCTTCCTTTTTTTTCATAAAGAAGATCAAGAAAAATATGAAAATTTTTAAACAACATTTTCATGTATGCTTACAACAGCCTATGCCAAATTAGTTCCATATTTGATGTAACTAACTAATATATATAATATTTTTAACCACTTTTTAATTTAAAATAGATTCAATAATTAAAATTTTATACATTTTCAAGCATTTGAATATTTGTATTATCACAGACTTTCTTTTTTATATATAAAGAAGATCAAGAAAAATATGAAAATTTTTAAACATTTTTATGTATGCTTATAACAACTTATGCCAAATTAGTTCCATACTTCATGTGACTAAGAGATATAATATTTTTTACCACTTTTTAATCTCTACATATAATAAAAGACTCTGTGTGTGTGTGTCTTTCGTTCGTGTTGCGAGTAAGCTAATAGATCCAGGGCCATGAAATTTGGTACATAGGTGTATCTACACAAGAGCCAGTGCACCTCGAAGAGATGTTTTCGAAATTCGAATTAGAATTTTTTTTATTTTATGTTTTGTGACCAAATCGCGTCATTTTGAGACATAATGGGCTACAGGAAAGCGAGATTTCACTCTATACATTTCATTTTTACATCGTCGTTAAGCGTAGACACTTAGCTATTTTACAAACTTAAAATAAATTTGGTATTTCAATAAATCGATTAAATATGAATTTGTTTAGGAAGGTGAGCTTAACACCTTTTCAGCAGAATTTTTTTTTAAAAAATTTATTTTAAAAAATGTGCTGTTTATTTTCCTTTGATTTTTGGACACGCTGAACTTTAATCCTTTCGACTCCTTTTAAAAAAAGAATTTTGGAAAAATAATAATATTTTGTATTTTTTTTAAAATTTTTTAAATGAAGCTTCCGAATACACTTCTCACATCTCAGATATTTTAAAATGTAGTTTTGGCAACAATTTTCCTTTCTTATTGTTGTTGATAGATTTTTGATGAAATTGCATCATTTTGAATAGTTTCATTCTTTTAAAAATTTCGGTTTGGCAACAATTTTTCATCGTATTTCTTATGTTACTGTTTTTAAGAGACTGAAAAGTTTAAGAAATTAAAAAGTTGTTTCTTTTTGCATTTTTTCGTTAATAAAGTAATTAAACGGTAAATTGTTTCATTACTTTATTAGGATAATTAACATTTGTATGGAGGGATATTGCTTATTTCCTTGTAATATTATGTTTTAATTATATAGAATTTTAATTATAAAAAAGTTTTGCATGATATTTTTTAATCTGTTTAAGTTCTTAATCTGTTTATACCATTGGAGTTCTTAAGATTTTGTAAAGGGAAGTTGGTTAATTTATTTATTAGGATAATTAATATTTGTATTAAGGGATATTGCTTATTTCGTTGTATGCTTTTTATATGTAATGCATTTTTAACTGATTTTTTTCCCGTTGTTGTTTCTTTCTTTTTCGATAAAATTGTTCTGCAGATTAAAATTCTGTGCAGTTTTCAAATTTAATGTTTGGTGTTCTCTTTACGCATTTTTCTGGTACACTTAAAAGCCAGACGAAGGCTGGCCGCGCATCTTTGCATGAGCCAGTGTACCTCGAAGCGAGTTTTTCGAAATTCGAATTAGATTTTTTTTTTTTTTTAATTTTATATTTTCTGACGAAATCGCAGCATTTTAAGACATAATGGGCTATAGCAAAGCAAGATTTCACTCTATTGAACAGTTTAAGAAATTAAAAGAGTGTTTCTTTTTGCAAAGGTAAATTGTTTAATTAATTTATAGATCTATATTTAAAAGGACGAGTCTTTCTGTGTGTGTAGGTGTCTCTCGTTCGTACTGCGCGTAAGCTAATAGACACAGGCCTATGAAATCTGGTACACAGGATGCATCTAGACAAGAGCCAGTGCACATCAATTTTTCAAAATTCAAATGAGTTTTTTTTTTTAATGAAATAGTATCAAATTGATGATTTTCTCTCATTATATGAAGAACAATGGCACGCAGCCATTGTTGCTGAGATCAGCACTATTGCCACCCGGAAAAATGAGGACAATAATTCTGTGCAGTTTTTAAATTTAATGTTTCTCTTGGATACTGGATGTTTGTCTAAGTAAGGCAGCAGGAAGTTGGTTAATTTATTTATTAGGATAATTAATATTTGTATTACGTGATATTGTTTATTTCATTGTATGCTTTTTATATGTAATGCATTTTTAACTGAATTTTTTTTTCCGTAGTTGTTTGTTTCTTTTTCGATAAAATTGTTCTGCAGAAGTAAAATTCTGTGCAGTTTTCAAATTTAATGCTTGGTGTTCTCTTTAGGCATTTTTCCGGTACACTTAAAAGCCAGACGAAGGCTGGCCGCGCAGCGGCTAGTTTAAAATATATTCAATAATTAAAATTTGATATATTTTCAAGCACTTGAATGTTTACATTATCACAGACTTTCTTCCTTTTTTTTAGCAATTTTATGGCTGCTAAATTAGAGAACAAAACATAAATTATTTCTAGTCTAATTTCGTTTTAATTTTTTACAGTTTATGCGATTTTTTTTATACATACACATACTTCATCCTTGAAAAGAAATACATGCATAATATAAAAATGTATATAACAAAATACTTTTTTTTCCTTCAGATTACTTTTTTAAGTAATAGTTTAATTAATTTGTCATAGAGTATTCTGCAATAAGTAATAAAAAATAAAGCATTACACAATAGCTTAAGGATACGAAATAAGTAACTTATTTCAAATCAATATTCATTTTATCTTCACCTTCGACATCATGTTCCTCACTACTCGCAGTTCCAGAAATTAAAGACAACATTTTTTTTAGGTTTTCTTTGCTTACTTTATGTATAGGAATGCTTATATATGGAACATTATGGATTGAATGAATTAGGACATCATCACTCTTTTCCAGTTTGGATGCACAATTTTCACAATGTATATTGTTTCGACACAACGGCATATTGAAGCAGCAGCATGAATTTGGCATACAAAAATTCTCTGAATAGTCACTTCTATCACGTTTTGCAGGATGAGGATGATCACAATGAAAGTTCCTGCCTGAACAAAGGCAAGTGGAATGTAAGTGATAACTAGAAGGAGAATCTTCTAAGTGGTTTTGTTTTACATTTTTTAAGCATTCACTGTTTTTAAATTTTTCCAAATGTGAAACCATAGAATCAACTTGTGATAAAACATCCTCATAACTTTTATTGATCATGCTTCTGTTTTCATCGTTAGATATTTTACTACATGCACCTGCAGTAACAGAATTCACATTTTCCACATCACAAGCAGCATTACCTTGTCGACAACAAACACTGTACAAAGTATCATTTTCTACAGTAGCACTTTGACTTGTAACAGATGATGATGCCTGCTCATTTAAAATAGCAGAATTAGCATCTACTGAATGCCAAGGATTTGTTTTATTTAGATCTGAAGTTTTTTCCCATACTGCAAAATATCCATTTGCACTCTGATCTGGTATTGATTTAATTAATTCACTGACTTTACTGATGAATGGCACTTCCTTAACTCTATTTTTACCTGGACCATAAAGAAAATTGCCACAGCTGCCTATAGAAACAAAAATATCAGCTTTCTTCTTATTTCCAATAAAAAACACTAGGGCACCAGGCTTCAGAAGGTGAAGGATATCCTATGGAAAGGAAAAGATAAACATATTAGATAAAACTTCATCTCATAAAAAACACATATCATGGATCACAGTATTTTTGCAAACAACTTTATGAATTAATATAATAAAAGTTAAAGGATGTATGATTATTTTAATCGCATTTATCTAAACAAATATATGCGACAACTATTTCACCCCTTTCAGACTTCATGCAAGTGGCGAACCAATGATCGAGCGGTAAAATTGGTGATCACTGACAGTCCTGACCTGAGTTCGATTACAGGCAAATGGACTGGCTGCATGGGAATTTTTGTGGTTTTCCATACATGTAATGTGTATATAAGGCAGTTTCCCTTAGAAATTCCTCAATGAAGGCATACCTCCCCTTAAGCAGAGATCTCTCAAGTGCTTTGTCATAGTCAAATAAACCAAACCTCATGTTGGGAGATTGGATCAGGTACTCATGGAACCACATTAGATTTAAAAGGGACTACAAATGATGTGTAACTAAACTATTAAATTCTTATAACAGGCCTCTTAAAATTTTTTGGTACTTACGTACTATGAAGACTACTTAGATATCTCGCCAAAACTGGCGACATATGACCAAATGTAAATAAAGTTAATTAAATCTATAACTTACTATCTAGCATATTACCAAAAGTAAATAAATTTAAGTAAATCTATTCAAAAGTAAAAGTAAATTCATATGACTAAAACTAAAAGTAGATTCATATGACCAAAAATAAATAAATCTTAAAGCTTTTAAAAATTCAATACGACTGTTTTAAATTTCGGACACCAATTCGGTATGGTTTCAGTTCGAACGCCAATTCAGGAATTTTGGTTTTTAAGTTTTTGTTCCTTTATAATCAGGACTTTTATTTTTAAATTAATTTATAAAGATAAACCAAAAATCGCCAATGAAAATTTTTATCGCCAAATGTCGCCAAGGTAGTCATCATAATACATAAGTACCAAATGTTTTACCTCTTATAAAAATATATCTGCCTGATACTATTCATAATGCATATCAGATAACTGTTATGAAAACTTACACCATTAGTATTTCAAGGAATAGGTTTCTGATGTTGTATATTATGTAAATGACTAAAGACATTTTAATTTTTGCTTATTTTTATTATTATACTATTATTTTTATTTTTTGTTTTCTAATTTTTATTATTTGATTACACTAACAGAATATACATGTGCATATATGTATAATATAAAATCTGAATTTTGGATGATTTAAAAATACATGCAACAGAACCCATTCATTTGGTCTACACAGCAACTGCAGTTGATGCTAGTCTGGATTTAGTAATACATTAAAAATTAACACATGATTTTGTTTCTATTAAAACAAACAAAATCATGAAAATAGACTAAATTTAGATTTGCAGACATTTCAAGGTGCACATGTATGTACATCCTTGAATATATTGGTACAAATATTGTTGAATGTATACATGGCTTTGATGACTAAAGTAATGTGACAGCTTTTTTGCATATAACCTTCCTTAATTTTGGAACCACAGTTTACTGTAGCTAGTTATTTCAGAAGTATCTTGCCCATAACTTTGTAACATAAGATGAAAAACAAAAGTCACATGCTCTTTCATTGCTTCCAAACACCCAGGCTCAATTTACTCTTCTAATAACTCTAAATTTCTGCTTTTCAAGCTTGTTTTCACCAATTTCAACAATCACACCAGCATCTAATACCATATTTTCCCTCACACGCATTTCGGTTGGAATGCGCTTTAGCCCACTGCTTGGAGGCGATTGTTTTTGAATGAGCAATAAACGCGCCAACATGGGTAACTCCGTATATCCGACAACATGGCTGACTGGGTATTTTGAAGCTACGGAAACATGTAGTTTTCGTGCATGCGTATTTCCTATTTTATAAAGAACGGTTTTATTCAGGGGTGGCCCAAGAGCGATGCGCAGTGCAGGAAGAAAATTATGCCATCTGCGATTAACGTTATAGGTGTGATATCATTAGTTCTTAGCATTTTGTTTACATTCCTTGCATCTGTAGTTTGATTTGATTTGTGTTGTTGATTTTCTATTAAATTGTGCCGAAAATGGCAAATTGTGCTGTAGCATTGTCAGAATTATAGAAGAAAAACTAAGAATCAAGGTATCACATATCATCGTTTTCCAAGTGATCCAGATCTTAGAAAGTTATGGATTGTTTGCTGCAAAAGAGCAGATAATTTCAATATTGAAAATGCAAGGATATGTTCTGTTCATTTTACACCTGATGACTATATACGGGATCTAAAGGCAGAATTGCTTGGTTTAACTCCTAAAAGATTCCTGAAAGCTAATGCTGTTCCCACTTTGCATCTTCCGTCGTCATCCTGTGAAAACAATTCCCCAAAGCAAACAAATCATATATGTTGTACTTCAAAAACTGAAGTCAGTCTGGCGAGAAAGAACTCTGACAGTAGTGACTCATCGAGATTTATACTGAAGATGGATAGAGCAAGCAGGTGTCAGGCTCGTGAAACAAGGAAACGAGCTTTGGAAACTTTAGCTTCTCTTTCCCCTAAAAAGAAAAAGCTACAGGCTGATAAAATAGATCGTGCAATTCAATATACATCTAGTGACACATCTAAATTAATTCAACGTGTGGAAATATTGGAAAAGGAAAATAAGAGATTAAATATGTTGTGCAGTCAACTAAAAATGCAAAAAAAAACACATATTTTTACTGAACTTGCTGCTTCACGAAAAAAATTACGTAACTTTCAGAAAATGAGGAGAAAAGTAACAAACAAGCAAGTACAAAATGAAGTCAAAAAAATTTTAGGAACAATTTTTACAGACAATCAAATTCGTTTTCTCGTATCAAACAAAAAATTTGTTAAGTGGAATGCAGATGACATTTGCAAATCAGCAACACTTAGGGCAGTATCTCGCAGATGTTATAGCTATCTTCGACAAAAAATGGGATTTCCACTTCCTAACATTTCAACTTTGAAGAGATGGGTTTCCTGTTCATTTCGTTGCTTTCCTGGTTTGTTACATGACGTGCTTCAAGTTATGCGTGCTGGGGCATTAAAGATGACAATCCAAGAACGTATGTGTGTGCTTTCATTTGATGAAATGAATGTCGACAGTAGGATTTGTTATGACCAAGAAGAGGATAAGATTGTTGGTCCACATAGAAATGTTCAAGTGATAATGGTGCGTGGACTTTTTGCCAGCTGGAAGCAACCGATATATTTTGACTTTGATACACAAATGACTGCGGAATTACTGAAAAAGACAATACTGTCATTGGCAGAAATTGGATATAATGTTGTTGCAGTTGTATCTGACTTGGGTGGAAGAAATCGTGCTGTGTGGTCAGAACTTCAAATAACCCATCTTGAGAGCTCTTTTACACATCCAGATAATTCTGGTAAACGTGTGTGGGTATTTGCTGATGTGCCACACCTTTTAAAACTTCTTCGCAATCACTTTTTGGATGATGGATTAACTCTTCCAGGTAATAAGCTAATAACAAAAGAACCCATTGAAAGATTATTGTCAACAGATTGCAAAGAAGTGAGAATTTGCCCAAAGTTGTCTGCAAGTCACATTACTGTGAAGGGAAATGAACGCCAACGTGTATATTTAGCTGCACAGTTATTTTCAAATCATACTGCACAAGGTATCCGCTATCTTATGCCAGAAGAAGAGGACACTGCAAATTTTTTTGAATTAGTGAATAATTCATTCGATATTCTAAACGCCAGGAAACCTGTCACTGATACAGTGTTAGCTTGTGCGTATGGAATACATGAGGTAATTCAGGAGAGAACTTTAAAGAAATTTTATGAATTGTGTGACAATATGAGAGTTGGCAAGACAAAGCACCTATTACCATTTCAGAAAGGATTCATGATGTCAATTAGATCATTGCTTGGTTTATTTTCTGATATGAAGCAATTTGGTGTGAAATACCTTTTAACTTCCAAATTAAATCAAGATTGTCTGGAAAATTTGTTTTCGCGAATTCGAGGTCTTGGCCATTTTTATGATCATCCACTGCCGGTAGATGTAAAATATCGAATGCGTCTTTTATTACTGACTCATAATGATTGTCAAATTTCACTTTCCAACACCTCTTCTGTTGCTCCTGATGAGGAGGAAGATGCGTTCATTACTTCGCACTTTTTTGGTAATATTTTACCTGATATGTCTGAAGCTCTTAAGATGTTAGATGGTGAAACTGAGATGAGGGATATTGTTCTTGATGATTCTCCATTGACTTCTACAAGTGAACCTACAGCTGACTGCTCGGTACAAGGTTTCAGGTATCTTGCAGGTTACATAGCTTACCGTGGAAGAAAATATGATCATTCATTGGGAACACATACAGAACAGTTACTCCATCTTCCTTCAGATGAACATGTTGGTTGGATAGAAACACTTTCTCATGGTGGCTTACTTGTTCCATCAGAGGAATGGTTAAAAAAAAATAAATCAATTTGAGGTAGTGTTTGCGAGTGAGCATGGAAAAGATGGTCTTTCGAGAAGCAGTAACATTATGCAAACTATGTGTAAAAAAATTGCACTAAAGTTCCCTGATATGCATAGTGAAATAATTAAAATATATGTGAAAACACGAACATTTATACGACTGAGATATTTGAATGCAGAAATGAAGAAAAAGAAAATAAAAAAGTCTGCTATGAAAAAGGCACTGAAATGGATTGCATCATCATGATATTGCAACTATGGTACTGAAAAATCAGATAGCTCATTTCACTCATAACTTTGATTGACACATAGTTTGACATATAATCCTAATCTTTCTGCCAATCAGTTCATCAATGGAAATAGAACTTTGGTGAAATAATTTATCGAGCATCTGCAGTCAATAGTGGTATGGGACAGTACCAAGATTATTGTCAAACCCTTCCATAAAACCATTAACAAAAATGAGGGCAGCTATTAAAATCACCACCAAACCTTTTCGCAACATAGTTTTTGCTTTCGACGTTCTGTACATGTGGACTGCAGTTTCCGAGTACTGTGAAAATTGATAAACGACAACAAACATGTTGTTCAAGATCAGACTGGTGAAGCAGATAGGTAGTCTGCAAAAGCTGTTATAATTTTAATTTTATTCTCATTGTTTAAATATGCTTTTGATGTGTCAACCTAGAGGTTTGATCTTCTTTTTTCTTTCATTACTTAATGACACACCTGTTCATTAGACTTACATCACAATGGGATATTTAAACTTGTGGAACAGTGTCATATTTATCGATGTTGACCTCTTAAATGATTAGATAACTTATAAATTCGCTTATACAACTTGAAACACATGCTTATGTGTTTTTGGTTACTTTCTTTACTTCCCAAAAGTAATTTCTATGTATTGCAGCAATGTTTAGGTTAAGCATTGCGAACTAAGTAAACTGATAAATGCTTCATCCTGAAGAAAGAATAGTTTCTAGATTACACTATCATGCAAGCATCAAAAAGAATGACTGACATATTATCTTTGTTATTTAACTGATGCATATTTCTGATGTAATTTAATTGATGTGAATTAAATGAACTTATGCATGCTTGGCCCAGAAGGGAAACAAATCTGTGTACTATTCTAGACTGCAAAAATCAAAAGAGTAAGTGAAATATTCGCTTCAGTGTTATTTAACTGTTGCATATTTTTTAATTTTCATTCCATATGATATGTTTATAGTAAGAGAAAGAAAAATATTTAAGTACTGAAACATGATTTTGAGTGTAATTGAAATATTTTAGAAACAATTTGATAGAAATACTGCGTTAATTGAAAATATTTTATTTGTATACAGGCTGAACTGGAATTAAGAATCAGAACAAGTATATAATTATTTTGTGTATGTGCGTGTAAATAAATATATTGTTAAAGTTCTATTTTTAATATATAGAGGGAAGAATAGGGTTTAAATATTAAAGATTTTACTATTATAAGTAATCATACCAGGATAAATTTATATATATGTCCTAGGATCCTAGGAATGTAAGGGATTATAAGAGTACTTTTAGATAATATTAAAAATATGCACTTAAATATAAAGTGAATGAAAAATATAAGCACTTTATAAAGAATGTGATAAGCCTATTTAAAAGCATAGTAGTATGTCATTAAAAAATTTGTAGACTATTCTATTAATTAATTATGAATTTGATGATTCCAATCTTTATTTATATATATATATAATTGCTTGAGAACTGTAATTTAAATTGAAAATCACCATCATATATTTTTCATGAAATGTCAAAATTCATTTGGACTAAGAAATGCATGAGCAATGAAAAAAATGGGCAAATGTACTTTGATTATGTTATTAATATGGTTTCAACAATTTGTAAAAATATTTAAAAATACCTTGTTTTACAATATTTAGTTTCTTTTATTAACTGAAATATTTTTCATGTTCCAAAGCTTTCCTTTATGAAAAGGAAGGAATGTTTACAATTATTTTATCATTCCACGAATTCTGAGCTTAAAATAAATATTTGCCGTAACAAAATACTTAATAAGATAGCATAGGCCCGTAATTTCCGATAAGTTATTATATCTGCTATTAATAAAATGATGATTTTCGCTTTAGTTTACGTATTTTCTATTACTAAAGTCATTCAGCAGCAGCGTTGTATCACTCGGGTGACGTCACTACCAGCAACCAATGGTAGCGTTTTTTCGTTCCTGGCCTAACCTTATGTATTAAAGAACCTTGAT